>OW679196.1:172992407-173210885 GCA_940337035.1 Agriotes lineatus
ACCTTAAAATGTCAAATTAGACCCTTTCGTGAGCCTCCTGTACTTAACAGCTGATTCTGACAACGTATCATAAAAAGATTCTAAGGAGTTTTAATTTTATTAAAAATAAAAACAAAATTCCATGTCTACCTCCCGGGAAAATAACTACTGAACGGTGTAGAATACCATTCTGAATTACGAAAATTTCCAAAAATCGAAATACATCTAAGCCTGGGATTCCAGATATGGAGTTATGCAAACAAAATGTTATAAAAAGATAAGGCTAGAGCTTGCTTTGAATTATAACTTGATATTGTAACTCTTGAACGCCACAGGGAGTTATACATTTTCTGGAAAAAACACTTTATAATTGTTATACCCGGTATTTATAAAAAATAAGTCTCTATGTGAATAGAGTAGTACACTAATTTCTGAAAGAGACAACTTGCCATTCAAAAAAAATCTTCCAAATCGGATAAGTGGTTTCGACAAAAATTAACTTTAAACTTTTGGCTACTTTTTGGTGGTGCGTTAATTTATCGGAGAAATGTAGATGTATATAGGAAAAAAAGACAAATTCAGTTAGAAAAGAATTAAAATTATTTGCAAGTAATAAGGCATCACCATAAGATTGAAAGGCCGAGAAATATAGAATCACAGGTAGTAGAATTAAATAGCAAAATGAAGGACATGATAAGGGCTAGTGTTAGGAAACACTAAAGATTACACACAAAACGTAGAAGAAAGTAATAAATATAACACAGTTTCAAAACTCCGATAAAAATAAAACTACGATGACACTAGATATTACAGAAATAGGACTAATGATGAGGTTCGGGGAGGATTAAAATGAAACGCAACACGTTCTGAGCGAAAATTATTAATTAGTAGATGAAATTGCAAGGTTAAACGCTTAAATGACGGACAATAAAAGGAAAATTGTGGTAAGATAGGAAAGATAAAGAAATGGCTAAAATTATAAGAATTAAAACTTAGGTATAACGCTCAAGGGCGTAGAAAATGAAAACTATAAAGAGCAAGAAATTAAAAAATAGATAAAATTAAATAATAGTCCTATATTTATTTTTAGTTGTATAACTTATAAAAATCAAAGATTGGATTAGATTGCTAAAAGGTTCATTGAAAAATAATAAAAAAACGAAAATTGGGTTTTCGATTGGTCCTGTCGTGCAGGTGTCAGATATTACCGTCCACCTTTCTCTACATACTCCTTCAGTCCTTTAGTAGATCTTTTACTCAAAATTATTATTCTATAAGAAAAACCGACAGGGAAACTTAAAAGATTAGAACAAAGTACTGCAGGCATATTAGTGAACATAAGAAGTTATATAGTTTCGCCACATGTTGAAAACTATCCACTCTAGCTACGATTTGATAACTCGAAAATTGGACTTACAACATACGGTACAAGAGGAAAGATTATAAAGAAATTCTAAATGACTGAGACTAATCAATAGTATTGTTTTTGCCTTCATATATTATAAATATGCTCACATAATGCTTTTATCATGTTACACCGTTCAGCAACTGAGAAAGTCAATTTCAGAGTGCTTGTATCCATTTTAGACAAGTTTGCTCCGACTTTCTAGGGTTATTACAATAATTAAAGCTGATCGGCATTCCAACATTATTAAGGCGTATTATTCCACTGCATGTTTTCTTAAAGATTTAATACGTTCACATAGCAGAGCAATTAAATTGTTTAAGCAGGTACACAATATAGAAAAAACCTTTTTTAATTTGTTAAGAAAAGTTCGACTGTTCCGTATTTCAAAATCATAGCTGAAATTTTCATCTGCGCAGCCTTCTACTTTCAAGAATGTATAATAAGGTCGATAGCTTTTAAAACATATTCATTGGCTAAATAAATATATTATCATCGGTTTAAAACAATGAAAAATTTGAAAAATTTACCTTAATTGAATTATTTCTAGTTTAGAAATAGATTTTCAAATATATTTTCTTAGAATATGCTATAAATATTCAACCTGGCTTAGAGATTTAGAATAATGTGCTGTAGCACTGGCATTACATTAAATATTTTGGACGCTTTCTTGTCTCTTCGATTACTTCGGCACAACCTGCCGATGTATTACCAAATCAAAATTATATGCAAGGTCTCATGAAACTTTTGTGTAAACAACCACCGCTTTGATGTTAAAGTAACGTCGGAAGATACAGTTTAGTAAAGATGTCCCGCCGGATAGATGTAAACATTGTAACTCAAGGACGATATAACCTATCAGGGTGATTGCTGCATTGGTTTATGTGGAATACTAATGCAAAGAACTGAAAAGCTTTTGGAAGGAATCTGTCGCGTTTCTTTGTATGACTTCGTTGATTTGTATTTTCGTCACCAGTAATAACGGTAACATAACTTGTAATGCAACATACAAGTGCATGTAATATTTATTTAATTTTTTATAAACCAGTTGGTTAATACAGTACATGAATAGAACAGTTGTATGAATGACTGGTGGCAGTTATTAGGGAAACCAAATGCGTTTCTATTGGAGTTAACAATTATTAAAATAACATTAAAAATAACTCACGTAAAATCACGTTGAAAGTTGAATTCCCTTAATTGTGCACTTATAATAATTGAAACTTTGAATTAGCAGTAATAAAATAGCCTCCTCTGCAATCAAACATGATAAAGTATTACAATTATTATTATTTTGAATATAAAAGTCAATATTATTAAACTTGTTTGACATTGTATTATCTATTAAAAATAATAGAATACAATTTATAACGTAAATCCAGTGCTACAGTGTGTTCTTGTGTACGGGATTGAAAGTCTATTAGAAATAATAGATTGGTGGAGATCTACAATTAGCTTTGAGGTAAACGGGAGCAAGCAGGGGTTTGCTGAGGTAATCTTCAAACGTATAAAGATACTGTTAAACAGTCAGGTATGATAATCAACAAAGAAAAGGTCAGTGAACATTGTTGATTAATTTTGGTGAAAGTTTGAAGTGATAGAAATTTAGTAAGAACTGTATTTAGAACTAACAATGGTAGTTAGAAAATTAAGTTTTCTAAATTGTATTTTAATTCAAGCTTGAATAGCTTTCGGGTTTTATATTTAGAAATTGAACATTTTGGAGTTAGTTAAGAAGATTTTGATTTAGGTTGTGTATGTTATTATTTGAATCAAGTGATTAAAATTGCTTTGAAATTTAAATTGTTTTTTATTGTAATGTCAGATCAAACACCAAATAATTATAAAGTCAATGTTTAACATCTGATATTAAGTAAAGTATTTGAAATTATTTGAATTAAAAATTCAAATATGGTAACAGTATTCTATACTGTTGGTTAAGTATAAATGAAGGTTAAAAAATTATATTAACTGATATATTTAAAAGTAACATAACCCCATTCAGCTGAGAGAAAGGAGTTTCATTGTTCCGAGCTAGTTCGTAAGGTTACAACAGGGGTATTTATCATGACATAATGTCAAATTATGTAATTAAAAAATATTAAAGTTGTTAAAAGTTGTACTGGAATACAAAGGAAAGTCAATATGACAACTTCCAAAAAAGGTAATGTTTCTTTGGATAGTATAAGAATGAGATGTATATTAATACAACTAAGATATATTTAGAGAAAACTCGACTACCGAACCAGAAGTTGCGAATTCGGTTGTTTTGAAGTTATCGAGTGATACGGATGCAAATTTCTATTCTTTCTTACCTTTAAATTAGAAATTTCGGTTAACGGTAAGTCTTGATAAATCGCTTGCTCGATTGTAAACGGATTTGCTCCATCTAGGGTTTGCAGTAATTCCTGTCTCCTTACGAATTCTCTTTAGCTGAAGTTGTCACACATATGGCGCAATTATATATGCTAGTATTTCTACAGTCAATAGACCTGGCACAACAACAAATTTATACCCCCAGACATCTCCCTCTGGCAATTTTTGGGTACATAGTGGCTATGAGATATCACTTATGAGTTAAGGTCACTAAATACATAAAGGTACCGCCATTCAATTCCAAGATTTTGTTCCCCCAAATTAAAAAGGACAGGACAGAACATTGTAAGAAAGTGAGAGTGAGAGTGAGACACTAATGACAGGAACCCCAAATTAAAAGAGACTAAAGATATAAGTTTGCACAGTTGGCGGTACCTTTATGATTTAGTAACCTTATTATGAGTAAGAGAGAACTGCCATCTGTGAAAACGATCAAAATCTTTAGAGCCATTTTTGAGAAAAAAATCTAGTTTTTTCAACATTTTTGCAAACTAAATTCTGGTACCATAGTTCCAAAGCTGCATAAAACATCTTAAATTTTAATGGAAATGTTTGTATATATTTACATATAGAGTGCAAAAGGTAAATATAGTACTCTCGAAAGTAACAAAAAATAAAAGAAAATACAGTTACTCCAAAAAAATCAATTGTCAATAGAATATAAATTTAAATTCAGGTACACTAGGCGCAAACACACTATTTGCTTATTAAAGACGTAAAAATTCTTCGTGAAGATCTGTTGAAAACTCAATTTCGAATTTTTGGGGTGAATCCAATACTTCCTTTATCGTAAAAGAAAGTAAACCGGTCTGCAAAACTTAACAGTGTGTTATTTACGGAATGGTTAGTTGTACGTAAAAAATATGTTTAATTTTTTTTGTAGAGAATTTCCTGGTCTTCATTTTCTGTAATAACTAAAAAAGTCATACAGATCACAGAAAGCGAAATATTTGCGAAAAACTTATTTTTGTGACCTTTGACCTTAAATAACTCAAAACGCAAGCGCGATATCGATGGGGACTCTTGAGACATTATTTGCAATGTCAAAATAAAGGTGTATGCAAAATTTCAGCTCACTTGGATTTTTTCGGCATCCGGATTCTAATGTAACTGGATGGATTTTCATAAAAATTTGCGGAGATGTTCTACAAAGCTTTGGAATAGGGGGGGGGGGCAGACTTTTGTTTCGCTGCCTTCCAGCGTTCATTGTCAGGATGCCCAAATACCCCAAAAGTGTCGAAAAAACAACAAAATTACTAAAAAATGGCTCTAACGATTTTGATCATTTTCACAGATAACATTTTCCTCTTACTCATAAGTGATATCCCATAGTCATTATCTACCCAAAAATTTCAGAAAGAGAGATATCTGGGGAGGGGGTACACATTTCGTACAGACGACTTTTCATGAAAATGTACGGAGGTGTTCTATGAAGCTTTAGAACCATGGTACCCGACGTTACACTGCGATGCACCGTTCGGTATGAGCCGTCGCTAGACTTTTGGCTGCCCGGTGCAGGTTTTTAAATTGTCGCCCTTATGTCTGTAACTATTAAAAAAATGGCAAAATTTAAAAAAAAATTTATTAACAAATATAACTCGGTTAAATATACATATACTATATACTACATAGTAACACATACATAATACATAGATAAAAATTAAACTCTAAAAAATCTGAGTTAGACACAAATACATAGCTCCATAAAAAAACTAAATATGTCTTTGGGCTTTTTTTTCAGAAAACAGACATTATTTTATCATAATTTAAATTCTTGCCACATTCATGTTCGATCTTAAATCATTTTCGATTATTTTTAATTTCGAGAAACTCCTTTCAACAGAAGCAACTGAGATAGGTAAAGTGAGTGAGATTCTAAGAAATATTACTAAATTAGGGAAAGTGTTTTCTAAATTATTTTCTGTTGTGTAGTACTTAAGAGTATTTAAAGGATTATTAGTTTTATGTTCGTTTAACCCAATCAAAGTTATAAATGAGAGCAGCTCATCTTTAAGTTCCAAGCCGTTTATGTAACTATTTAAACTACCAGTATCGGATAAGTATGTATGCAAATCCAAGCAGTGTTTGACTAATTCATTTTTATTAAAAGTGAAAAGCAGTGAAATATTGTAAAGAAAAGAAAAATAATCTGCAAGGACCCTTAAAAGTTCCAATCTTTCTTTTATAGTATATTATGATACTAGTGTATAAGTACGCCTTTAAAGCACGTGCGACGAGTTCAAAAGCACAACGCGCCAGCGCCTCCAATGGCAACGTGTTAAAAAGATGTAATTCGAGAGCTAATATTACGTCACTTTTGACTTTAGAAACTGTGCAAAAAGTTGTCATTTAGACACGACCGTAGAAAAAATATTGAATTATTGTGTCCAACACACCAAAAAATATATCAACCTTGAACTTTTATTCAGGGTTGTGTATCGGTTCATCTTTACCTTCATATTAAAATTGCGTCGTTTTTTTTCTCGGTCGAGCTTTAGATTCGGACGAGAATTTCGCTTCGATTTCCAATTCACCCGTTAGTTCTGTAATACGATTTTTTGCCTAGCCCTACACCTACTGAATTATTACGTTACAATTATCTAGTTTGCTAGCTTATCTAGTCGGTGAGCTATGAGGCTCTATTCACATCGTCAGTGCGGTTAAGAGTAAACTAATATTGTTGAGGTCAGCCCGTTGACACCTGAAATGTTATACTTACAAATGCAAACACCAATAGTAATAAAAACCCAACAGTCTACAGGAATACATATAATCTGTAAGCAAACATAGACACACAAATAAATATACAAAAATACATGAGAAAATGCCTTATCTGGATACTAAACGTTCAGCAGCGCATGCAAACTCAAAGCTTACGAGAGCAATGTATAAAATAATTCCGCCCACACGAATAGCTTGAACAAGAAGTTGTCGATTCTTTAGGACGCGTCGCTATTTGCAGCCCCTGGACGCCAAATCAGCAAATGACGTAATGCCGGCCAGTCCCCGTTACCTGGCAGCGAGCTCCTTGCTCATAGTTGAGCAATGGTTCGTTAAAACAATTATCAACAATATTCTAATTGCTTTCTGACCTCGTAGCGCGGTTTCCACCAGGGCTAATCTTGATTCCCTTTGTTCAACAAGTAGCCCGTGGCCCGCTGGGGTGCTGCGGTCGAAATTTTTCTTCAAGCGCCGTCGATTTGGACACATCTGACGCCTCCAATGTGTTGTTTTACTCCTATGGCTTGCATCTCGCCTAGAGCTGCCCGTACTCCGTGGTGGACACAATAAGACTTCACTTGGCCAATTTGGCAGCGAATCAATTGATCCGCGCTATTCACCTACTAGGGTCCGAATAGGTCGATCCGTGCGGTTCACCAGCTTTAGCGCGAATGAGTTCACTTGCTGCTTCCAGAGTTTGCACATTGCACTCGGAAACTTATAGCCTGCGGTCACTTACATCGATTCGTACTTATACTGCGTTGTTACGTAAATAAAACATAAGAACACATACTGTCAGGCTTTATTACTAATTGGGTATATAATCAAAAGGTATAGAATAGGTAAACACAGGTGGAAGACACAGCCTACATCACGAATCTAACGATAACGGAAAAAGAGCAATCGATTTCGCGACAAGCAGGAACATGATAATTAGTACGACATATTTCCCGCATCGAGACATACATAAACGCACATGGGCATCCCCGGACGGCAGAACATTCAACCAAATTGACCACCTGATCATCAGCAAGAGAAACGCATCAAGCCTACAAGATGTTAGAACATACCGAGGAGCTAACATCGACTCTGATCACTACCTAGTGAAAGCCGTATATAAAGAGAGAATATCCAATCGCATAACAAAACGCCAGGAACAGCAAACAAAATACCACCTAGAGAAACTAAAAGAAGAGACAACACTAACAGCTTTCCAAAACAAGATATCTGAAACACTAGAAAAACAGCAAGACAACGCACCAGAAAGCCAGGAAGAAAGGGAAACCGTGGAAACGAAATGGAAGCAAATCAAGGAAGCTGTTACAGATGCCGCCAAGAACATAATAGGCCCCAGACCAAAAAAAAACAAAAGAGATTGGTTTGATGAAGAGTGCAAAATGGCCATAAATGACAAGAACAAAGCATATATCACCTACATAGAAAGACCCACCAGAATGCAGAAGGCTAAATATGAGGAAGCCAGAAGAAAAACACACAAACTGCTAAGACAAAAGAAAAGAATTGCCATTAATGAGAAGCTGATGCAAATCGAGGAAGACTTTAAGAATAACGACCCCAAAAAGGCACATAAGCAAATAAATATCTTCAAAAAAGGATTCAAGCCGAACACCAGCCTATGCCGAGATAAAACAGGACAACTCATTGGAAATGAATGCGAAATACAGGGGAGATGGAAGGAATACTTTGAGGAACTCCTCAACCCAGATAGCGATCAGAAGCGAACTAACATAGACCAGAGATTAACTGAACCCGCAGCAGACGAACAAGAGGAGCACAACGAACCCCCAACCCGAGAAGAAATCGAAAAAGCGATCAAATCGCTAACTAATAACAAATCACCGGGAATAGATAATATCCCGTCAGAATTATTAAAATATGGAGGCCCACGCCTGGTAGAAGCTATAACAGAGCTGATCACAAAAATATGGAAAACAGAAAGAATGCCAGATGAATGGAGAACCAGCATCATATGCCCCATTCACAAAAAGGGAGACAAATTAGAATGTCGAAACTTTAGAGGAATATCCCTATTGAGCACAACATATAAAACCTTCACGACCACCCTCCGAAACAAACTGGAACCACTAGCCGAAAATATCATTGGCGAATACCAAGCAGGCTTTAGACCAGGAAGGTCGACCACAGACCAACTATTCGCGGTGAAACAAGTACTGGAGAAATGCTGGGAATATGATATTGATGTGTACCAACTCTACGTGGACTTTAGACAGGCCTACGACAGTATAGACAGAGAAAAGCTCTACAGCCTTATGCTAGACTTCAACATACCGCCAAAATTGGTAAGGCTAACAAGACTGACAATGGAAAACTCCGAGAGTATGGTGAAAATACAAGAAAGCCTAACAGATCCGTTTAAGGTAAACCAAGGCCTCAAACAGGGTGATGGACTAGCCCCAATGCTCTTCAACTTAGCATTAGAACATGTAGTAAGGAAAACCACGGTAGACACCAACGCATCTCTGCTATACAAATCCACTCAATTAGCAGGATACGCAGACGACATAAACATACTCGGAAGAAACCTAATAGCAATGAAGGAATCATACATACAGCTAGAAAACGCCGCAGGAGAAGTAGGCTTAAAGGTCAATGAAGAGAAAACAAAAATATTAATACAGACCCGAAGCAATAGGTGGAGAAGTCAAAACATGACAATAGGCGACCAAAACTTCGAAACAGTGCATGATTTTATCTACCTAGGCTGCAACATCTCCAGCAAACACGACGAGATGAAATAAATCCAAAGGAGAATCAGCAATGCGAATAAAACATATTATTACATTTCGACCATAATTAAATCCGGGAATGTCCACAGAAAAACAAAAATTAGACTATACAAAGCAATTATACGCCCAGTACTATGTTATGGAAGCGAGACCTGGACGCTTTCACAAAAAGCAGAGGCAGCTGTAAAAGCATTTAAACGAAAGATCCTACGCAGAATCTACGGCCCAGTCCAAGAGAACGGACAGTGGAGAATAAGATACAATCACGAGATATATCAGCTCTTCGCAGAAGCAGACGTCTCCACAATAATAAGATTGCAAAGACTCAAATGGGCCGGACACGTGCAGCGGATGGAAGAGTCGAGAGCCGTCAAGAAGATCTTTAACCACAAAATGGAAGGCAAAAGACCGATAGGAAGACCAGGGGCGAGATGGGCAGATAAAATCCAACAGGACGCACGATCGATGCTCGGAATACCAAACTGGAGAAAGGCGGCAGAGAACAGGGATAGTTGGAGGAAAAAAATAGAGGAGGCCAAGACCCGATTTGGGTTGTAGCGTCATTGGATGGATGTATGGAGTTCACTTGCTGCTTCCAGAGTTTGCACATTGCACTCGGAAACTTATAGCCTGCGGTCACTTACATCGATTCGTACTTATACTGCGTTGTTACGTAAATAAAACATAAGAACACATACTGTCAGGCTTTATTACTAATTGTGTATATAATCAAAAGGTATAGAATAGGTAAACACAGGTGGCACGAATTGGCCCGTTTCAGTTCTCCAGCATCAACCAATAATTGTTTAAAAAAGGCATCTGTTCTACAGCTTTGAAAATTATTTTTATTTGTTCCTCACTTGTAAACATCAATTTATCAAGTCACTGTATTCACCTTGAAAATGTTTCTTAACTGGCTAGCCAGTAAAAAATTTACTGGCTAGCCAGTTATATTTTACAAGCGTGCTCATAGATAAATGATAGCGTGCAAAGCCAGAGTTGTCTTCCTTAGTATGTGTCATATTGATGAATTTAGTTGCTTGTCAGTTTGACATTTTGAATAAATGGTAAATTTCTAGTCATTTACAAGTGAGAAACAAATAAAATATTCAACAAAACACACCAGGTAACCATTTTTACTGGCTGAAGGATATGACAGGCTCGCCTAACGGCTCGCCAGTCATCCCAATCCTATCGCCAGTAAAAACTGTTTTACCTGGCTTGTAATGTTAATAGTATTTTACATTACAAGCCAGGTAAAACAGTTTTTACTGCGATAGGATTGGGATGACTGGCGAGCCGTTAGGCGAGCCTGTGTTAAGTGATTTCAATGTCATTAAGCTATTCATGTGGTGAATCCAACTATAGGTTGTCATTAACGAAATTAGTTAAAAATGTTCTGCCCGAATTTTCACTGGATTCGGCCCTGTACTAGTTACATTCGAATTTATTCCGGCGGGCATTGAAATGCTTGCGCTTCGTATTTGTTTTCTTAAGTAACCAATTCTTTAACGCGGGCGCAAGGCCATAGTAAGATTTCTTTCCTCGAAACTATATTATAAATATCACCGTTTATGTTGCATTTGCCGAATTGGGTCCGTGAATTTATTCTTTAATGCAGGAACCGATCGCCTGCACAAGGCCGACGTGAAGTTTCTTTCCTGGAAATTAGATTGTAAAATAATACCTTTTCTTAGCTTCTTGAATTGCGCCCCTCGCTCGCTGAAAGCGCTGATTTGGCTGTCGAAGGTTCTATAATTATTCGTGTTAATTGTTCCTTGTTTCTTTTGCAAAGCTGGCAGGTTCTTTGTTCTGAAGGAATGAGATCATTCTGCGCGGGGGTGACCATCGTTTTTACACGCGCGTTTCTGAATTAATTGGCATCGAGCTGTGAACCACAACGAACGTGCAAGTTTTGTCGCCCCCCGGGCCGCGTGCTTGCGGTCCGGGATGCTTTCTGTGAACGCAGTGTAGTTTCGTGTCCACGTTATGCAAACTTTGTGATCTTCACGTAATTAAATTTTGATTTGGAGTTCAGCTTAGACCTTTGGACGATTATTTTACCCTTGTTGGGTGTTTGAACGAACGCGCGCGGCGGGCGATTGAGTTATCGATATTTCAGTGTTGGCAAATAGCCGAGTCGTCTCCTTAAGTTGATGTACTTCCCAGGGGAAGATAGTTGCACCATTTGCAGATCCATTTAGAGACGACATCTTTAAGCTTGTGGTTAACGGTTTCCCGTACCTTTGTGGGGAAAAACCTTTTGCGTACTGCATTTTTGAATTACCGACGCTGAGTTTATCGAAGTCGACGGGAGGCCCACCGCGTGTCATTGTCGTAGTGCCTTGGTTGCATTATTTGCAAAGTCCGATTGCGTCGTGCCATTCTGAAGCCTGGAATAAAACCAACTCTATCGCTCCGATTCTTCCCAAGAAGGGGCCTACATCATTTTAGGCGCCGCTCTGCGCTAAACAACTATCAGGCCCGGCTCCAGCCCTTTCTGTACCTCCGCAACGCCTTGCCAAGCTTCCCCGAGGACGAGTTTATAGCAGAAACTAGCGACGTGCTTACAGCTACCAGGTAGGAGCTATGTATTACACCAATTGTGTTCTTGTGCCTAATTAAGGTGCGACTATATTTGTTATGTGTTTTCCGGGAGTTCGTAAATATTGCGCCCGTTCACTTAAAGCTTAAGCTTATGATTTGATTTGTTTGTTGTTAACCAGGGGCTTCACCCCTGTTATCTATTTTGTTTTGTCCAGTGTGTAGCAACCTATTTAGACAATAAGGTAACTTTGCTTGGGACCCCTTTTATATTCATGTAGGGTGTGCCTTTTCTTTTTACTAAGCTTGAATTCACCTCCGGGTGATTATTATCAATGTAAAGATTTGTGTAAACTTTAATTCTTTAAATAATAAACCCATTAAAGTCAATTTGATTATTTGTTGAGTTCTGAACCCCTTCTGGGTCATTAATTAATCCAGTGTGGCAAAGGCCGAGTGTAATTTGCAATGTAAAGCTGAAAGTACGCCTTTTTGATAAGCAATCCCCAAGCCCTGGGCCATTCAGTGTTCTTTTGTTATTCTTTAGTGACGGTGGCCTTGAAGGTAAGTGATTTAACGACAAGGTCACCCGACTACTCGGAGGAGGCTTGGTAAACAACAGGCGGAGGTGTTCAGCAACGTACCTGGAGGACTTCTACATAGGCTACGTGTATTGTTCTTGGTTCTAGACACGTTAGCCACCCCTAATCAGAACCAAGTGGCGCTCAGGCATTTATTTTTCTGTTAAGCAAGCTTTAGGGTAAGTACCCCGTCGGTTTTTCTTTGAGCTTTCGAACCACGCCTTCCCGACTGAGTTAAGTGCGAGTAACCGGAGCAACAAAATCTGCTCCAGCACATTAAGATCTGCGTTCTTTTTAGTAAAGCCGGCAAACCCTGTAGTTTGTACCCGTTTTTGAACAATCAATACGACCTATGTCGATCTGATGAATTAATACCGTAACACCTGTCATATCCTTGAGCCAGTAAAAATGGTTACCTGGTGTGTATTGTTGAATGTTTTATTTGTTCCTCACTTGTAAATAACTAGAAATTTATCATTTATTCAAAATGTCAAACTGACAAGCAACTAAATTAATCAATATCACACATACCAAGGAAGACAACTCTGGCTTTGCACGCTATCATTTATCTATGAGCACGCTTGTAAAATATAACTGGATAGCCAGTAAAAAATTTACTGGCTAGCCAGTTATGAAACATTTTCAAGGTGAATACAGTGACTTGATAAATTGATGTTTACAAGTGAGGAACAAATAAATACTATTAAGTGATTAAAGGCATTTGGCAGATTCAGTAATATTAATGTTTTTACGTTGGAGCAATTATATCATATAATAAAAATATATTACAATGTTTTGTTAAGAAAAATAGCCGCCCCCCAAAAACGGCCGCCCGATACGGCCGCACGCTCGCACCTGCTGTAACGACGGCCCTGGGTATGAGGAAGCCCAAATACCGAAAAAGTTATTCATAAGTGATAGACAGTATCTACTCAAAAATTCTAGGAAGTAAGATATCTGAAAGAGGGAGGGGCAGATTCCATACAGACGAATTTCTATGAAAATTTAAGAAACTTTGAAACGATGGTACCAAACGTTGGTTCTACTAGGATGCACCGTCCGTTGTGAGGAGGCCCAACTACCCCAAAAATGTCGAAAAAGAAACAAAGTTTTTCTTTCACAAAAATTGCTCTCAAGATTTTGATCATTTTCACAGATTACAGTTCCCTCTTACTCATAAATGATACTCCGTAGTCAATATCTACCCATAAAATCTAGAGAGGGAAATATCTCGGAGTACACATTTTATTTCAGTGAGGTTTATTAATCGCAGAAATACTAGTTATTAAGAAATTTTGAATAAACATGGCGACCAAAAATTATATGGCAACATTGTACTTAGGAAGTTACTATACTGTGAGTGCTTCAATAGCCTAGTACAATTTACTTTTTTCAAAGTCGGTAGAGCCTTGATGAGAAGTAAATTGCTAATACTATTTTCAGAAATTACTCGTATTTCACGCGGAGTACATGAAAAATATTCTTCTACGCTCATTATTAATTAAAATTCATAGAAATTGTGAGAACATTTTTTTTAATTTAGCGCTTTCTTGCATTTTCCCACACTTGTAACTCAGATTGTAGTATTTTTCCCGAATAACTTAAGCCAAATTAGTAGTTTAGTGTTTCTCGGTTTACTTTAGGATCATCAATTCAAGTTTATTCATACGTGTTCTAAATTTAGATATATTTTCTTCACCGGATGAAATGACGTAGTCCGGTTATAGTATCTTAATTGCCGCTCTAGAGGTCCATTGTCTGCGAAATTTTCGTCATGCAAACGAAAACTTCCGGAAGTTTTCAGACATACTGCTGAGTCAGAATTTCATCATGCTGAAACTTTTCCGTGCTGTCCGTAAAGTCAACAGAGTAAAAAGCTAAGTAGCGCGTGCGCCTTTTCATTTGGTTTCAGATTTTTTTCCCGGAGCAATTGATTCTGACACCCGCTACCGTCTGAAGAAAGTCGAAAACCGTGTCGTCTATTCCGCGCCCCCAGCAGCTTCGGCTGTTGGGGCGCGCTGTTTCGTTTAATTAACGGTGTACTTTTTGTTACTTTTTGTGCCCTCTGCTGTATGTTTTTCGTGGATTCTTGTGCCTATTGAGGTTGTGAGTTGTTTCCGTTTCGTGGGAACCTTTTGCTGCTCTGTGAAGATAACTGTCGGAGTTGAAGTGACGTTAAATAAGTTAGTTGTGGTCAAAGAATCTTTAGCGGGGGGTTGCGAGACCTCCAATTGCCGCTTCAGCGGATCAATTACCGAATTCTCGAAGATACTAGCTCCATCTTACCAAGACGCTGTGTTGATCTCGCATGTTGAACGTTGTTTTCGTCGTCTATTCACCCTATTTTACCAGTTGCTGGCATCTTCAGGAGACATCAATGTTGACTTCCTTGGATTCTCCAAACCTGGTATTTTTCCTAGCTATTTCCAGTGCATTTTAAACCCTTTTGTTCGACGTTGTTCGGAAGATGTGCGTGGGTAATTTAAGCTACCGTATAATGCGCACCTAGTTTGAGATTTTGTTTCGCTTTTAATGAACTTTCAAGGAATATCACCCTAGTAAATTTTGTTGTTGTTAATTACTGATGCCACTATTGTAAGTACACTTCGTTCCTGTCAAGTAATTTTAAAGCTATTAACCCATTGACTTTCATGTTTGTGCAATTATTTCACCTGTTTTTAACTCAATAGATTTCATTTAATTAAGTTTTTTATGCATTATTATTTCACATTCCAAGTGTTGCATGCATATTTGTATTGTGTTGTCTTTGTAAGGAATACAGGAGAGTTTTGGAAAAAAATTATTAAAGGTAAGTTTACTGATGCTGCTCGATGGTTGAAATCAAGCACTGCAACCCCCTTTTAAGCTCCGTTTATTTGTTTCCACTTTAGAAGTGAACGGATTTACCAACAAAAGTGGTGGAGCTAAATATTTTAACACTTTTATCTCGGTTACCGGATCGTAGCCCTAATCCAAGGTCGTAAAGAACCCCCCTACCGCTGAGCGTTTTAAGCAGGAACCTTTTGTTACAGCCCATCGTAACGGGGTTAAGGCAACGAATCTGTGTAATTTTACCGTTTTTGTCATGATGTAGGTTTTTTATGAGGTAACAAACTGGCGGTTTTGTTTTAAAGAGTATTTACGTCGAACCAATTGTTTCTGTGTCGTTAATACCGGTTTAGGCTGTGCTAAAGCAAGTTGACAACAACTTCAAACTTCAAATTTAATATTCAATTGACAGATAAATGTTATCAACCGCCACAACACTCTAAATTTTAAACTGCTAATTTTTATTTAAAAATTAGGGGAAAAATATACTATTTTTTTATATAATTTATTTAATTGCTTGTGGTACTAGTGCACTATTTTGTAGCAGGTGGAAACTGGAATTGAAAGGCACTGGTCGCATTGTCGAACAAAATAAGTTAACAACCCACCCTTCTTCCAAACATTCTTAAAAGTCAATAACATTTAGCAGATAGCTATGCGAGATCCTCAGACGCAAAAAGCGAGGTTTGTTTTCTTGTTGTTCTTCTTCTTCTTTTCCGGTTTCCTTTTGCCATTACGGATTCCCCTCTATCCATTTTAGATACTGAACTCGATCAGCCACCAGTATTATATATGTTGGCATTTGGGTAAAGGTTAAGATGTTGTTTTATTATCTGGAACAAATCTGTTCCAAGTTTTAGTTATAAAAATGGATCGCACCGCTAGATAAGGTAAAGGTTCAAGAAATTTCAAATCTCTCAACCGGAAGCGGGCTCCTATAGGAGCATCGCGTCTTTCAAGCAATAATGGAAACTACAAGGTGGATGAAAAAATAGATGGGTAGAGAATGAAAGAAACGCCAGAAAGGTGGAGAAGTACTGCCCCGTCATTCGTCTCAAAAAGTACTTTCTTGACTCAGGAAAACCACCTAAAAACTTCCTGTGGTTAGTAAATTTTGTAATTTAGAAAAATTGCTTCAACAATAAAAAACATTTGAAACTAAAAGATACGCGTTTTGGCTCCAAAACGACAAGCGTTAATTAACAATACATTATATACCAAAGAAGCAAAATGTGCCATTTAATCCTCAGGATGAAGTTCAATCACAATCACACGTAGGTTTAAATGGCACCTTAGTCCCGAGGTATTTACGCTATTTTTGCGCTGTCGATTTTGCATACTCGTCAACAATGTGCTGACGTGATAATTCATTTTTTTAAATTAAAATAATATTTTCTGATGATGTAAAACACATTTGATAACTTAGCAATTTATCAGTTAGCACGGTGAAAATATTTAGTTTTCATTTAATCTTTTGGGACTTTTGTAAATATATACTCCCGCAAGAATTAAAAGTTGTACTTTAATCGCTTACAATAAGTTAGTTATTCCTGGGAATGCAAAAATGTTCATTTAATCGCAAAAAAAATGAAAACCAAGTTTGTGGTGGATACGACAAAAATGCTCGTAGTGCAAACGTTCTAAGTAAAAAGGTTGACGTTCCATCAGAGTTTAGTTTCAAAAGTATGGTCCAGGTAAGTGTATTATTCTAAATGTATATCTTCGTCATAAAGTACGTTTTAGCCAAGGAAAATCTAATTACATACTATCATACTAAAATAATTAGTATACCAACCCATAAACAAATTAATTTGGACATTTAATAATTTATTTCCGACACATTTATGGAAATCCAATTTTAATGGTATGGCAATTATTACAAATACTTTGCTTAGAATCGGGAGATCTGCCCAAGGTTAGACAGAAATAAGTGGCTCGATTTACTGAAGAAACGGTTAAAAAATTCTATAGTTGGGAAACCAAATATCACTGTAATTTGTAATGAAACGTCAGATTTGCCAGGTCGCTGCCTATTTTGTTACGGGGAAAACCCCATCTACAACACGTAACAAGCTTAAAGAAGGCTCTAAGGTCACTAGGTTTATACACTAAGTGAAAGGTACCGCCATTGCATTCCTCGCGTGAGAATGTGAGAAAATTGTGAGATAAAGATTACAAATACAAATTTCCTAGACACTAGCTTTTGGGGATTTTCTTTTTGTTGTAATGGCACTGCTGTAAAGTCAAATTATGGTTAGATTATGTTTTTTATCCCCAGTTGGAGAAAATTGTGGGACTAGGATAGATATAAAAAATCACTAATGGCGGTACCTTACACTTTTGTTTGTTGATCTAGTGACCTTAGAGGGCCCAGTAGCTCAGCTTAAGGGTGGGTCTTGGCTGAAACAGAAGTGAGCTCATACGCCATAGCCAAGACAGTTGTACTGAAAAGGTATGGGGACAATTATATTACTAGAGGGCGCCGCCTGGTGCTTTGACTGCCGATGGCATGCTGAAAAAAGGCTTCCCGGCGAAAAGAAATAGGTACGTACGTGTCTAGCTGCGGGATATGGACGTACCTGGTTTGATAAACCCTAAAACAGCTTATCTGACTTCAAAATACATGAAACTGCACCCCGCTTTACAAATGAAAACCATGCAGTACATTTAAGAACTCTGTTAAGGGAGTTTAAGAGGATCAGCCTTGTAGATGCGACCACAACAAAGAAAGGTAATCAAAACAGTTTCTAAGAATTCTACTAACTGCTCATGGCGTAAATTTCGCGATAAGCAAAATCATACATGCAATACGAAATAATAAACCATAATTAACATAGCCGGGTACAATCGACGGCAAGATGCCAAAAACAAATAAAGTTGATCACCGGCCGAAAGTCGTCAGAAATTGATCGAGATTTGCGAGCTCGAGAATATAAGTCGCAGCCAGCGACAGGGCTTTGATTAAACCAAAATGGAAAATAAAACACTGCTGGAGCCTGTGGTTTGAAAATATCACAAATCGTTAAAACTCCTCATGACTCAAATATTTAACAACTGCTAAATACGTACTTCGACAGCCAAGCTGTCATCATCAGTAGCTACGAAACTTACACAGCAAAATGGCAACGATATGGTCGTGACCAAATCACAAATGGAAGTACTTCGAAATACGTATTTAGCAGTTGTTAAATATTTGTGTCGTGCTTTGCTTTGTACTATTTGTAAAAAGAATAATAAATACATACAATCCAACACACACCTTAATTACTTTGATTTTGAATTTTATGATATCAAATTCTAACTGATTGACTATTTAATTTCTAGATTCGATTGATATTTAAAATTTTAAATAGTAGTTTGCCCTCAATTTATGATGCGCTCGTCGGTATAATATTTATTTTGCTAGCTCAAATATTGCATGAAGACTCGTCTCTCATTTAGGCTTGGGTTCCTAGTTTGTTAAATTCAAAGTTAAAATATTACTGGCACGCCACTGTGTACAACTGAAATTAAACTTCAAAGCGCAAGCGCTCGACCTGTCAAACTGACTGACACAAACAGATTCCAAATACGTTGAAAGTCCGTGCGTGTAATTAATTTTAAAAACAAGGATTCAATGAGCAAATTACTCGGTAAGTGTTTGAATTAAACGGCCTTAGGGCGGCGTCAGTAAGTTTCTTTGTTTTCAGGCTAATACGTCCATTGGCTTGCTTAAAAAAGACGCCTCTGCGATTTTGTTTATTTTAACCTCCAACTGGCAATTTTAATTACGAATCCTAGATTACTGGTTATTCATGGACATCAAAATAAATCGGATTCCAGTTCCTTGGTTTGTACTTCAGGTATGATCGCACTTTCAAGCCTTTGGAGCGGTTAAATTTTTCGTACACTAACCTCACAATGCTTTCAGGAACGGTAACCGCTAAAGGACCCCTCTACGTTGCCTGTCATTGATGCAGACCCCCAGGGATGCTGAAACGCTGATGTAGTTGCTGCCGTCCTCTCACTGCTGTAGCCCTCTCGTTTGCTGCTATCGGAGAATCGTAGACCTCCTTCGATGACGGCTCCAAGATCGGAAGCCACCACCTCGGTGTAAATTTAATTTTTGGTAAAAACGCTACCCACACTTCCACATATGCATTAAATTGTGCTGAACACAATGGAGTAATTTATTTTTATGTAGGTTAACTGTAAATATAAAATTTCTTTCATTAAAGTTGGAGCAAAATTCAAGCTGTCAGGTCTAATTTTTATTCACTTGTCTAATAATGCTGGTTCTTAATAACAAAACACTGTCTTACATATTTGAATAGGAAATTAACCAAGTTCAATTACATTACATTTAAAACTAAATCTAACAACTATGATAATTATTTCTCTCTCCCTCTCTCTTGGCTTTTTTCCCTTACTGGTTTGCCGTTCTCAACCTCCAATAATCTCTATCTTCTATATCTTCTTCTCTAAGATCCTTCTCCAACATAATATTGTAAACACATGTTTTCCATTTTACTGTTGGTCTACCCCTTTTCCTTTTTCCCCTAGGTGACCAATTCATAATCGCCCTAGGCCATCTTTCTTTATTCATCCTTTGAACGTGACCATACCATCTTAGTGTTCTATTTTCAAGTCTTCTAGTAATTGATGTTTCTACTTCCATCTCTCTCCACATATCTTCCGTTCTTATCCTATCCATTCGTGTATACTGTAGGCTTCGCCGCATAAAGTCCAATTCTACTGTGCGGATCTTATCTCTTATTTTATTAGTCATAGGCCATAGTTCTCCCCCGTATGTTGTTATGGGCTCTACAATTGCATTAAACATATTTTTCTTGGTTTGTTTCGTGAGGTTACGGTTCCAGATTGTTCCGTGAAGTGCTTTCGTCGCTCTTTTTCCTTTTATTACCTTATCTTCTATGTCATCCATTTTACTATTGTCAGATATTATTGACCCTAAGTATTTATATTCTGTGCATGCCTTTTGGTTTCATGTCAATAATTGTTCTTTGAATTTTCGACTTTCTACTATGTTCTAGCGCCACTTAGTTTATTGTAAATTCACTTCTCTGTTCAATCCGCCACTACAATGATTATTTATTAGTTCACCAATTGTTTTACATCCGCTTGCTTGAATTTCCTATTTATTCTGAACCTGTTTGCTTTTCCTCAAATGTTCCATCTTGATGCTGCATGTAAATTGCCTGGCTTTGTGCTCTATGGCACATTTCTTTCCTTAATCTTTTCTCTTACCTCTTATATTTTTAAAATGCTCATCATAATTCCATTTTCTAATTTACTTTAATTTCTACGCATCATTTGACTTAACATATTTTGAATCTTTCTGTGCCAGTTTTACTTAATATGGGTTTGGCTACTATTTTGCCCAAACCTTTCATATTTTGCTAAATTTACATTACCGACTCCAAACCTTTGAAAATCGAGTTTCATTCTCTTCTAGCTTATTCAAATAATTCGAATGTTAATGGCTAAATTTTCCAATGTAATTTCAAACTGACAAATTATGTGAATTTACACAGTTGTGCGAATCATCCCAACTCTGTGCTTTTGTGATTTAATCTTTAATTAGTCTGCATTGCCACCAGAGCTGAGTGGAGGGCTAAATACCATTACAATATATCCGGTCGAAACAAAATTTCACGGTACCCACAAGACGATTTTAAAATTTCATATTGGTAACCCACGCTTTGGGTAGCTAGATGTATCCGACGAAGATAGTAATTTGTCTAAAATTGGCAGGATAAAGGGCTTTCCAAATTACTACATTCAAACTCTTTGCTAAACTTTCCTCGACCAACTAAAGATCGGCCCACTCCGTGCCTAACTTGACGCAAGCGACCAGTTAACCATCAACTTTCTGTTTCTTTGTGCTGTCCAAATGCAGTGGCGGCGGGAATTTCAAACCGGACTTAACGAAGACGGAAGATGCTTCATTCCAGCAACGAGCATACCTTTTTGGATTGTGCATCTTAGGACTCAGCAAACAGTAGGATCTGTTGACAAGCTGTTCTCAAAACTTTAGATACATATTCGATCGATAATGAAAATGACATACCATTATTTCATATTATACTCTCTACATAATAAAATATGTTTTGCACTGCTAGTCTCAGAACGCACCATTATTGGCCTATCTTTAGGTCGTGAATTTGTTTTTTTCCACGACCGGGAGTAGAAGTCGGTTTCTATAGCATCAAAATTGTGACAGAAGTAAAGCATTTACTCTCTCGAGACAAAATAAGACAAAAATTTCCCTAGGGAGTTTTCATTATGACTGAAACAACAATTATGTCAAATTTGAGGTTAGCAGGTTAGGTTTTGCGTCAGTCTGTGTTAAAACTGACGGAAAACCTAACCTGCTAACCTCGAATTTGACATCGACTTACAGTGCCACCAACTTTAAATTTTAAAAATGTCAATAAATTACGTTTAAAAAACAGGTTTGTAGTTTTAAATCTTCCTGCAACGTGCAAAAAATAGTATATGTAATTCGGAGAGACTGCTATTTGGCTTCAGTGCTATGTGCACAAATTGCACTTCAGCAAAATAACGCATTTCTCCCCCTCGTTGCATAATCTACTATTCTCCACCTTGTGAGACAAAGTAAAATAAACAATTTTCACTGTGGTAACTAATAAATTGCTAAGTTACCAGTTACTATTTTAATTTTGACGTTTTAAAAAGCTGTATTGTCAGATTGACAGTTAAAATATTTTCGAAATTTTTTGGGAATTTTAAGTATTAAGCCGTTTAGGTAGTTCAAAAAATAATATATACACCACGGTAGCGAATCCTCTTATAACCTTCGCGCTCAGAGTCTAATATGCGCTATATATATATATATATATATATATATATATATATATTAGTTATTTACTATACAAGTGGGATAACAGCATCATTAATATACGTGTGTGTAAGTTACAAACGAGTGCGTAGCACGAGTTATGTAAACACACAGGTATATTAATGATGCATTATCACACATGTATTGTACAAAATTTTATCTACGACTGCCTAAAATTGAGAAATGTGCATTAAGAGAAATGTCAGATCTGTCATTTTTACTTCCTTTTACTATAAAGGAAGTATTGGATTCACCCCAAAAATTCGAAATTGAGTTTTCAACGGATCTTCACGTTTTAGAGTCCCCTGATCCCAAAAAACATATTTTTTTTCATTGGTCTGTCTGTGTGTGTGTCTGTGTGTGTGTGTGTCTGTCTGTGAACAGAATATCTCAAAAACGAAAAGAGGTATGGCGTTGAAACTTTATATATAAGATTTGTGTACTATGTAGATGAGACAGCAAGCTTTTGAAGAAAATCGCATAACCGGAAGTAGGTGTTTACTCTTGTGATTTTTCAGTTTTTTTCGATTTTTTCAAAAACGGCTCTAACGATTTTTTTTAAACTTTACATTTTTCTTACATTTTTAATGTGTATTGATGTGAGATAGGTGATTTTCCAGTTGAATACTTCTAAAGTGGGTTTCTTTTGGTTTTTTTTTCTATTTTTTTATTAACTCCTATTTTAAATAAAACACCCGGTATATTATTACATTTTTGAATTCACCTTAAAATTCTAGAGAAAATTTGTCTCTTCAACTAACACTCGATTTTGTACCGTTTTTGTAAAATTTGTAATTTTTGAAAATTTTTAACAAATGGTTAAAAATTAAAAATGAAATTTTTGACTAATTATAAGATCACTGTAAAAGGAAATTGTGTGAGTGTATCACACCAGATTTTTAAAAATATTTTAGTAGGCAAATGTCATTATGTCATTCATTTAACACTATTTCAGTTAAGTAATGTGTGCTTACATAACTCGTGCTACGCGCTCTTTTGTAACTTACACACACGTATATTAATGATGCTCTTATCCCACGTGTACAGTAAATAACTATTATTTTACGACAAAGATATGGTGGAACCCCTGTCTTAATTACTTTTATCGGTTTCAGGATATTAAGCCTTTGTTTACATATACAAAAGTAGGCTGGTAACTAGGTCATAACTTATCTGTAGGGTTAAAGGATATTACCCTACATTGCAACCATAACCATACAGCAACCGATAAACTATTGAACAAATCACGGATGTTATGAATCATTCTTGCCTTAGAAGTTTTAAAATCCTCGCTCTACGAGCTCGAATTTCAAAACATCTGCGGCAGTTATGATACTCATAACATTGCTAGATATGTTAATAGCTATTCATAACACCTACTTGTTATTTGTCAATAACAGAACCGTCAACTTGACTGAAAAAGTCTCCATAACAGACATGGCTGTTATACATTTAACAGCCTTACCTAGGTCGTTAAGGAATAACAGAACAGTAACATTTTAACATTGGCAATACTGAAATGTATAGTTGGTGACCCTATAAGTCTATGTCAAATTCGAGGTTAGCAGGGAAGGTTTTGTGTCAGTATGTGTCAAAACTGACGCAAAACCTAACCTATTAACATCGAATTTGACATAGACTTACAGTGTCACCAACAATACATTTCAGTATTGCCAAACGTAATTTTTTTCCATAAGTGACTCTGATAAGACGAGTTTCTAACGCCTGTTACTAATACTATTTAACTTTTTCATTTAAATTGCTCTAAAATTTCAATTTTGGTAGGTGTTATGAAAAACATTCAACGACATACGGCCGTTATCGCATCTAACTAATGGCCTTATGATGTTAATAACTATTATAATACATAACAGCACAATGAATATTTCTCCGTTGCTCCGTATTAAGCCATTTGTCTTCTTTCAATTTGGAAATGACTCACTCATATTTTCTCGCGCCATATGTTAAATGTAAGCAATTATTTTGCACAAATTGTTTCCTCCTACAATCATCAATGCAATGAATGTTATAAAGTGTCTGTGCAATTGAAATGATAAAAAACGAGAGTCACAAAACATTATTTTAAGCTATTCATTTAATATGTAAAAATAAATAATGCTGCATAGAATGCTCACAAAGATTCTGTAAATCCTCATTGATATTGTTTATCGCCTCGTCTAATTTAGTTGGAAACGCGCGTATCGTCAGCAGACAGATAGCGGTGTCAATATTTCAGATAGTGGCTTATAAAATTATTTTTGTACTAAACAAGACCGGTCCAAGAACGGACTCTTGTGGTACACCTGACCACATTTCGGCAGCTTCAGAGTGGTTTTCATCCAGATAAACTTTCTGAGTACATTTTGTTAAATAAAAATTTACAATATTGACTGCGGATACATCCAGTCCTACATAATACGAAATAGCCTTTATAATATCATAATCAAGAGTGTCAACGGCTTTACTAAAATCTAAAAGCATTAATATAATCTTTATCGTCTGCAGCTAAAACATCGAAATTATAGTAATTAAAGCTGTAGTACAGCTGTATTCTGATATAAAACCTGACTGGCATTCAAGCAGCAGCTCGTATTTATCAAAATGTTGAAGTACTATTGCTTTTCCATAATTTTTGACATTGCAGCTAAAATGCTAGTAGGCCTTTTTTAATGAAGTTGTCTAGTTACAATCTTTATATTATACAAGGTGAACTTTTTTGAAATAGGTGTGATTTTATACTGTCGCCACATTTTTTGAAATATTTGATTTCTAAATATTTCAGTTTACTTTTGAACAAAAATAATAACAGAGCTATTGAAACATGTCAGTCTTCTAGACTAGACATTGGAAAAAAAATATGGATCACATGATAATGCACATTCATCTTTACTAATAATAAATAATCAATGGCTACCGGTTCAGTGAATTTAAAAAATGTTTACACTATATATTGTAGAATATGCACTAAAAATATTTCTTTTAAATACAGTTTCGACCTGTATTTCAACTTTATAAGAGTAGAAAAAAATTGTTTTAATAAAATAGTAAGTGTTGGGTGGAAAATAATATTGATAAAATTTATAATAACTTTAAGAGTTATTTAGAGTGGAAATTTTTATCTACGACTATGTTCAGCGTTTCGACCGAACCCCTTGATAATAAAATAACCACCCTTATTTAAATTTTAATTGAAACCAAAATAGTGGTATCTCACTGTTAATGATACCAATAAGATAATTTCTTCAATTAAAGAAAAGTGAATTATCAAAATACTCTATGATTTTACTGTGCTTTTTTTACCTGCAACAATATAACTTCTACACTGAGTTAAAAAAAACATAATGTTTTCCCTCGACAAACTGCAAGCATTCGCCAGAGGAAGCAGCAGGGGATGTGAGGTCCTAGAATGCCGAATATTCCGTAAAACTTGCTATTTTCAGTATGTTATACAGTTCGGTGTTGAAGGAGAAAGGGTTAAGCGGAATCGACAGTGTAATAATTGCATTCCTTAATGCTAATACAGCCTGTCCGGTGAGGGAGATAATTGCCTCAAATTCCAAAGCAGCATATCCTTGAAAGTATTTTGCAACCCTTACACCCTATCTTGAAATTCTCTTCAAGTTTTCACTACTGATGAATCGGTTGGAATGGAATAGTGAAAAGCGATTGATCGGCTGAAATTGCGAGATATCTCCTGCGTCATGGGAAACTTAATTAATCTAGTTTATTCAGAAGCACCGGAATCATTGAGAAAAACCTGAAGCGTTCTTAAATACCCGCCCTTGGTTTTCTAAATATACGTCATTCATGCGCTCGCGGCACTGCAGACTCGCAGGTGCCAAGAATGATTACTAGCAACGAAAAAATTGTGTTTGCATAATTCATTACTCAGAAAGCGTACTGAAATAAACTGGGACAATCTGAGGTTTACACGAGGTTAAATGCTTCACATAAACTGGTTCCGATTTGGAAAGGAATTATTTTTTATAATGTGAATTTTGTAGACCACGAAATTTATAAATTAACATGCTAAGTAGTTACATTGAATTGGCCTTTTAAAAATACGCACACTTAATTAAAACTATGAAAATAATTGATTCGAATAAGGTGAAATCCTAACAAATGTGACCAATTCTCCAAGTGCACGCGTTTCGTTCAGGCTATGAATAGGAATATTCGAAGATCAAATGTTTGCCTTATAACAGTTCAACGAATAGCTGCAGTTTTCTAAACAGCTGCAATGTTTTCTTAAATTACTATAATTCTCTTAAGAAAGTATAAACAAAAACAAAGCAACATTTTTAAATAGCTTTATGTTGTAAACTTCATCACCTCTTGTTCTAGTCAAATTTTGTAATGTAGTTTATTCATTTAAAAAACCTTCACGTTTGACGTATTATACTTTAACGTTGTGTAATTAACAACAATTTAATACTAAGCACTCGTAGTTCAACAACTTTATAAACCTACCAAAATGTTTAAGAAGTTGGATAGTAAGTTTTGAGGATAGTAACGTCATAACTTCTAGTATTTCGAACAACTAGCTCAAACGGAACGCCGGAGAAGAGTAGTGGGCAAGAAAGGTGAGCAATAAATTCATCTCATTGTCATGAGCAATAAATGGTCTAACAGATAAGAACACCAGTTCAATAACTTACCATAGTTCGCCCCACTAAACCACAGAGAATAAGTGAGCTACGGCGAAAACAGGCTATAACAAATATTTAAAAAAAGAAACAAGATCGGCTAGTATCAAACATTAACAATACGTTTATTGGTGACAACGACAATCAAGTACAGGAATACCTGAATAACGTCGAAAGACATGAGTGACACTGGGTTCGTGAACGCAAAACAAAGAAAGAAGGAAATTATTGATATCCTAGTTAAGATAATGAATTCGATGCACAAATAGTACACGGCTCATGTGATCAAGAAGATGAATGAATGAGCGCGTAGGGTAGCCATCGAATGAAGTGACAATGACTCTGAGTGAAAAACCATAATCAACGCTCAAGCAAAACTACAAATTGAACTTTTCAACACAAAATATAATAATAATAATAATAATGCGTTTATTTAGCCCATAAGCTATACATAAAACACCTTCCATCGCTAAACATTAATTTATATATATATAAATCTGCATAAGAATACCAACTTACTTAATAATCCTCAAGGAACTTAAATCTATTATTAAGAAAAATATTAATATATGTTACTAATAATTACTATTACTATATTATATACTACATATATACTTTCTTACAATTACCAACAGAAACAGTAAACAAATTAATGTACATTTTATAATATTAGCTCTTAAACAATTGATTAAGCTGACTCTTAAAGTGCTGTATTTTCTTCGCTATCATCCCCAAATAAGGTATATGACTCATAATCAGATTAATCCATTTACTATTGCTGTTACAATTAATTGAAAACAATACGAAATCGAAAGTTTTACACGATACAAAAAAAACGACTGACAATCGAATTCCTCTTATAAAATTTAATACTTTCTACCCCTGTGACGAAGGTTTCGACGAGAGAAATTCATACCCAGCATGAAACTTAAAGAAAGTCTTGTAAAAACAAGACGTTTAGCTTCAGAAATTGAAATTGAAATAGGTCCCCAAATTTCCGAACAGGGGAATTGCGGCTAGAGAGATATCCACTACTTCCAAACTGCGCACTCGGGATTTTCAAGGCAAAAGCTCGTTGCTCTTAAATCCAAAGGTTACTAACTAAGTAAGTGACCCGAAACGCATGCCAGCGTTCGAAATTGTTGAATCTGAGTCAAATGCGAACGCAAATTTATTAAGCAGCGCTTTCGGATCATAACAACCCGTTTAGGATCAAATTGAAATATTAAAAGTCCGAAATTCAAATGTTTTGTTTGCATTTTTCATACTATTCACGTGTTTGAAGTACTATTAAGACTAATTAAGCAAAAAAAAACGTTTTATAAAACTTCAATAAACAAAGATCCGAAATTATTTTGCATTTTTTGTGAAAAGACATCAGTGTATAGCAAAAACAAAGTCTTGCATTTTAGGTCATTGTCTAAAATCCCTTTAATCAGTAACTTGCAACTAGATAGTTTATGTTGTCTGGGAGGGCCAGATTAATATTGATATGGTATTGCACCTCAATAATAGTCATACTGAGTTTTGGATTAATATAATTTGAATAATTTCAGATAACAAGGATGACATGTTTGAAAATTTACTATTTTATTGTATTTCAAAATAGTGTTAATAAGAAATTTATATACGACATTAAGTCAAGTTGGGCTAAGTAACTGACAATAATTTAATAATGGGGTTCTAATTGTAAATTAATATGTAAAAATGTGATATGAATTGTTACTGGTTTTTAAATAAGATGATGTAACATTTAATAAAATAATATTCAATGCATATCCTAAGGCAAATTACAGTATAGTTTATAATAATCAGCAAAATAGAATATGATATTTAAAAATCAATTAAATATAAATATTTTAATTTATTTAAAATTCCATATAACACGTTACTATAGGAATTGGAATGATAACCAGATATAAGGAATTGGAATTGTATTGCCATAAATTAATAAAGCCCAATATTTGCAATTATATGTGATTATTTCGAACTGGCATAAAAGGTATAAGTGGGAAATTGTTGCACATAAATGTGAGGCTGAGGCAACAAATTTTGGTTACGAATAAGATTTGGATACTGAAATTGTTGGATATCTAAGAGGACGATGTTGGTGGAGTCGCAGATAGCAGCGGCATTGTATACGTCTGGGCTCTTCAACGACATCTGCAGTTAAAGACAGTGGAGACAGTTAGAGGTGGCTGCAAGGCTGCAGGAGATGTTGCATGGACGCTACTATTACTATGTGGTACATAGAGAAGGCTATATAACAGGTCTTTAAAATATAAGGAATTGACTTGACGAACAAATAAACAATTAGACGAGAAAGCACTTATCTATTTAAAGATTATGGATTCAATGTAAAAATATTAAATTGGCTTATTTTTTGGAGGTTGAGAAATTACTGTATTTCAGTTGGAAAAATTATTAGACATACAATCTTATGAAACCCAATAACAGTGAATACAAATATCAATGCATGAACCTAACCTGAGATTGAAGTATTCTTCTTCTTTATCTTATTATAGGCCAGTGGCCTGTTTTAACCACAAAGTGGTTGTATGAGCCCTCTTTGCCCTTAGGCCGGGTAAGTGGCTAGCCTTGCCCGTCGAAAGTGAGGAAGAGTTTCCTTGTTTAGGGGTTAACAACTACCACAGATGTTAGCGTGGTAGCCGGAGAGCGGACGATTTTGGAATCCGCCGGGATTCGAACCCGGGCCGGCCGCCTGAGAGACGAGCATTTGCTCGCGGGGCCAACCGCTCACCTAGATTGAAGTATATTGTTATAAACGAGCTAGTAAATTAAAAATAAAATTTAATTTAATTAATAATATAGAAGGGCACATTATTAATTAGTTATGGTATATGATTATCAAATAGCTTAAATCATATATCACTGCAGTATGATATTTGTGAGCAAGAAAGCCAGCTGAAACTTTTCCTTTAAGATATGTATATCCTACGTCAACTCACAAAGAAGTGACGTATCACCCTTAAACGAGAGGTTGGCACAGCCCTAGCTAGCTCTGACTCTCGGTAGAAAAAATGGTGTGAGTAAGGAATAGGCAGCGATCCTTATGGTTTTAAAATAATCTTTATGAAGCAACAAAATTTTGGGCGCCTGTCGTTAAACAAAACATAACAAAATATAGCATTAAATCTTATCACCACCTACCTTTACGGGCTTCACGCCTATATAAAAAGTACACAGGTTGAAGGGGGTTGTAACAAGATAACACAACATATCATCAACAGAGGCAACAGTTTTAAAAATTATAATAGGAGATTAATTAAAGTCAAGTTTTTGTTAAATTTGCATGATTAATATTATACTAAATAAAAATCATTAAGTCGTAAATAGTTTCATATTTAAAAAACGTTTCGCACAATTAAATTGGCTTCATCAGTTTACTAATTGTAAATGCATTGTTGAAGGGATAAATTGATTTTTTTTTACAAATGTTTTATTACATTACTGGAGAACAAAATATCTTAATCATTACGACTTTTTTATTTTTTATTGAAGTATGGATAATTAGTTACTTGATAATATATGAATATATATATATGAATATAAGAAATTGTTAAGTATACACACAATTAATATTTTCCAAACATGAAAGCTAGTAAAATATTAATTGTGTGTATATTTAACAATTTCTTATATTCAAAATGTAAATTTTCAAGTAACTAATTATCCATACTTCAATAAAAAATTAAAAAGTCGTAATGATTAAGATATTTTGTTCTCCAGTAATGTAATAAACCATTTGTAAAAAAATTTCAATTTATCCCTTCAATAATGCATTTATAATTCGTAAACTGATGAAACCAATTTAATTGTGCGAAACGTTTTTTAAATATTAAACTATTTACGACTTAATGACTTTTATTTAGTATAATATTAATCATGGAAATTTAACAAAAACTTTACTTTAATTAATCTCCTATTATAATTTTTAAAATTTAATTGAACAGTCAAATTTAACATATTACGAAGAAGCAACAGTCACAAAATAAATTATTTGCAAATAGCCGGCAAGGCTAAAATAGTTCAACTACAATTATAAGGCAAAGCCTATTGCATAAAAGCGTAAATCGTACCATTATAAATGGAGTCAAACCATCAATAATATTAAGTCCACAATATGAGTATTGTGACATAATGACATTCGGAGGCAATACAACATCCAGCTAGTTTTTGACTCGCAGCTTCCTTGGTTCGCATGTAAATAGTTGAACAATTAATTAACATATCTATATTGCATTCGCGATCTTTTTGGATGAGGGTTGGCCATGATTTCGTTTTATCAAGTTACTTTCTTTACTATATTTTTTGTTTCCTTTAGGTTTTCCTGTTATTAAAAACTACTTTTTACGGTGCTGCCAAATCTAAATTTAGCGATTTTAAAAAGATCTCGGTAGTTCATGTCAAGCTCGTGTCAATTTGAATTCAAGTTGAATTAACGCAGCAAGAAGATGCCCAAAACGATATCAAAAGAAGCCAAAGTGCACATTAAAAACTGTTTTGAAACCCTACGAAATATGCGGCCTGATTTAACCCATGATTGTCTGGTAAACAGCGTTTGCAATATTTTTGGGATAAAGATAATTACATACATGTTTTGTATAGTTACCTAATAACGCATTAATTTTTAGTTTGGGAGGTCGACAATAGAAATTATTATAAAACAACAGCCTAAAGAGTTGCAATCTTCTGTCGTTGGCCTACGCTCTAAATCTAGTTTATATCAAAATCATTTTTTTAGGAAGGACTTGCAACAACTGATTTGGCAATATAATTCCGAAAATAGGTTTTTTACAATAAGTGATTTATTGGTTGATGTTAAGGAACAGTGTGAGTTTACGGGAGGGAGAACATTGCTATACGAAATTCTAAAATCTATGGGATATAAGTATAAACTTACATTTTAAAAATTCCGATGAAAATATCATCTTCGTGTACCTTGATGAAACGTGGATCTACCAAAATGGATCTACGATTCGTTATTGGGTTCACGAAGATGATAGTACAACTAATTCATCTAAATTCAGGGGGGAGGGAAAATGATTCACAATTTTGCATGCTAGAACTAAATTTGGGTTTTTGGAAGGATGCAATTTTTTATTGGATTCAAAAAACAACGACAGAGATTACCACAAGACCATGACCGCAACTGTATTTCAAAATTGGGTAATTAATCAGCTTATTCCTGCTTTAGCTAAGATTAATGGTAAATGTGTGGTAGTTATGGACAACGCTCCTGATCATTCTGTGCCCACATTTTCCACCAAAAAAGGCAAAATGCAGGAATGGCTGGTTAAACACAATGTAAAGTTTTCTGATAACTATACAAAAAAACAGCTTTGGCAGTTAATTAAATCTTTTAGAGAAAATCACAGCAAGCGCTATGCAGTCGGCGAACTTTTAAAAGAGAAAGGTAATGAAGTTCTTAGATTACCCCCGTACCATTGTCAATACAACCCTATCGAAATGGCATGGGGGTTTTGTAAGACCTATTATAACAAACATATAAATTCGCGGCCACCATCTAAGGATAGGGTTACAAATTTATGGTCTGAAGCTCTTTTAAAATGTTCACCAGAGATGTGGCAAAGTTATTGTAAGCTTTTGTGAGGAACTTATTTCGGCAGACTGGACAAAACATATGGGTAACCTTTCGTTTGAAAATATTCCTCCCAGCATTATTTCACTAGCAGAATCTGATTCTGAATCACAGTCAGAATCGGAGTCAGAATCTCTTAGCGAAGTAATGGAAGTGGAATAAACAATTCTATAATTTCGGTTAAAAATTTCAGTAAATATTCAAGAGCAAAAACGCAGTTATTGCAAACGTAGCAAACAAAAAAGGCTGCCAAACAAGCCAAAAGACAGTCATCAGTAATTTAGACATAAGTAACCAGAAAGAGTTATTTAAGCAACAGAGGCGTCTATTATACCTGTACACTACCACGGGAACGTCGGAGCAATCATATAGCAATGCCCAGTGAACAAGAAAATTGAAGAAGATCAAACCCCCTGAGTGGATGCAGCGAAAGTGCTGTCGAAACAAAGCACAGCATAGTGCGGTAGTTCATATTTTATTCTCTGTGCATGGTTGAAATTATAGCATTTTTCAGGTACTCTACGGAACAGTAGCTTAACTTCATGTTTCTCCTTCAGCTCGTTTAGGCGCTTATTGTAAAGAAGGGATTAACCGAGGTACCTACTATAACATGAAAATAAAAGACGTGTTGCCAATATCGTCGAAAAATACGCTAAAACACAGAGGAAGACAATCAAAATTCTAACAATTTTCTGCTACTTGTAAAAAACATGTTGTGATTAGTTTAATAAAAATTTAGATTTATAAGATCTTTTGCGTTAAGATACAGAGGAAGCGCTTGCAACAGCGCAGACGATAAATGATAGAAAACATAACCTTAAGATAAAATTATCGAACGTCAAATATTAGAGTCACAATTCAACTCCTCAAACACCAATCACACTGCCAAAACTGTCTAAATTCCATGGCCAACCCTCATCCAGAAAGATCGCGAATTCAATATAGTGCTAGGAGCCTCAAAGACGCTTGTGGAAATAAGTATTAGGTACATACAACATTTCAGTCACCCTAACTGATGAAATACTAACGCTTCAAACGTTGCAAATAAGCTAGTATTTAATGCGTACAGTTTAATCATCTAAGGCCTTCGTACAACTGTTTATTTTAGACAATAGCCCTTTACCGATAAATAAAACAAGCAAGCTGAAGTCAAACCATGTACTCACGAAACGTAGTTGGAAGCACTATAATTGCGATCTTAAAAAGGGTCTCGCCAGCCTCTGCATGGAATTGTTGAATTGGGCCCTGACGTGGATACAGGCGGTTGCAGCAAAACTGTTCGCATCTGGGATCACGCCGCAAAAGCCGTTTGCTACGAAGAAATCCAGCAAAGGACAGATCACAAGAACCGGCAATCCATATGAGCTTGATGAGTAGGGACCGACGGCTTAGTAGTATGGGGCAGGGAAGTAGGGCTAATTACCACGAAATTAGAACTCACAAGAAAAAACTAAAAAGGAAAATCTTACCAGAGCTGAAAATCTGCCTAAACGTGCTTGAAGAGACGCCCCTGTGATACTTCAATTGTACAGAAACCTAAGACTTCCATATCCAGCTAGTTAAAACTATGCCAAAACCCCGGAGATGGCTTCTAAATAAATTGTTTTGAGCATAGCTTTTCTTGACCACAACTCACTATCGAAAGAAAAACCGCACCGGGAAATTCTTCGCAGGTTTCAATCTCAAAGGTCGAGCGTTCCTTGGGCAAAATCTAAATCACGCTACACCAAAAGCGGGACGCGCGGAAAACCATACTTGAAAGAAACTGCATCGAGGAACTATTTAATAACGTAAGGCAAAATGAAATTGGATAATAAGTTAAATAGTGTCTGAGCGCATCCCCCAGATCCAATTCTTGGACCTTATCAACCAATTTAATATCCCATTCAGCGCAGCGGTGTGAGAGGCTAAATATGAAGCGTACATCAAGTGCGTGCTGGTACATCTCACTAGCACATGAACGTATATACTATATACGATAGATGTACGTCTAGTAAGACAAACCGCATCTTTGTATACATCTTCGGGCACTTCATTCCATGTAAGAACATGTTATAAGAAGAGGCGAGTCAGGGTCGCCGAAATATCTCTTTCCGAAATTCAGTCAATCTGGCACACCGTCAATGGTGTACTGCGTGATATGGTTAGCATCACGCCTTCGACGACTGGCTTACTTTCCGTACTTCCACAACTGTGGTTTCGGTACCCAATTTTTAAAGTGACTAGGTGGGCGCCCGCCAGTTTCCAACTGTGGGGATTGAACCCAGTACCGTGGCATGGCAGCCTGAGCTTTCTAACCGCTTGGCAACACTAGCGCTATACATCATATTACTGTATATTTTTTACCAATTGCAATAGGGCAATGGTTGTTCCGATATAACATGTTGTTAACTGACTGTTGATAATGTTCTTGGAGTCAAATTCAGCAAAATTGTGGATGACATACCCCGTGTTTATCCCGAGCCCAGCCAGAAGCTAATGCTTGCAAATGAATATTTATACCAATGCGACAATTGTACTTATTTAATGATTTGTGATGACCTGATGACCGTTGTCTACTTTAAAAATGTAATATGCAAATTCAGCTAAAATTATGATTTTCAACTGAAGGGCATCTTTCAGTAATTTTGTGTAACTGTAATTGGATTAATGTATTCGTGAAATAGTTTTCTTGTTATTTCCCTCTTCTAAAGGATGAAGTACTGTAATCGTGAAAACATCACCTTGCGAGATGTCTTCAGATCTTCACGTTTCAGGGTCTCTACACGACGAAAAACATGTTATCTCAATTCTATCTGTCTGTTTGTCTACCTGTCTGCATGTCCGCCTGTCTGTTAGTCTGTTAGCGGTATAGCTCAAAAACTATTTCTTGGTGGAAGCCGATATTTTGCATGCGGGTATATTTTCGGTCAAAAATACAACATGGTGATCATCTTAAAGAATAAAACGTTGTCTATTTTTGCTTTAACTCAGAAATAGATAGAAGTAATAATTTGCACATATTTTAAGCTTTATCCTTGACGAAAATGAGACCTAACAGATACAGAGTAAATGTTGTAAAAGACACAAAAATAGGCAAAGATAAGCACGTCGAATATAGTTCAGCCGCGAGAAAAAATGGGAGGAGTCTCTTCGTGACCTAACAAGACTAGAGGGCGGGTTATACCAGGGCTGCACAGAGCCAGTAGATATAGAGAGTACCGCCATGTCCTCCATGTTTGTTCCTTTGTCATATGCGTCACTTTGAGGTTAGTAACACAATTCCGTCAACGTGACATTTATTGACAATCCGAAATTTTACTTAAAATTGGCAAGACTGTAAGTCTATGTCAAATTCGAGGTTAGTAGGTTAGGTTTTGTTTGTTATTTGACACAAACTGATGGAAAACATAACCTAATAACCTCGAATTTCACATAGACTTACAGTCTTGCCAATTTCAAGTAAAAATTTAGACATAACTCAATCAGTCATTGCTGATGGGAACAAAAATGGCGGCATTTTCACGGATCAAAGAATGGCGGTACTCTCTATATCTACTGGCTCTGGGGCTGTAGTTAAGCGTAGAAATCGCTCTCGCATGCGCTGAAATCGCGCTGAGTTTTATTTCCACCGCCTACAATGTTCTTTTTAATTTTCAAATTGATGTACCGTCATTTGGGGATATATTGGATACCCGGGGATATATTGGATGTGCGCGCCTTTTTTTAAATTTAATTATAGATTTCGCGCAGTTGGCAATCCTGAACCGCGAAAAAATTTGTATACATAAGAAAGTGGTTATACATGTGATTGTTGTGGTTTTCAAACGTAAAGCTGATTAAGGTAAGCTTCCAAAAAATTACTTTTGTAAATCGTTTTTGTAAGAATTTGTGTAATACTCGAAAAACCTCCGCGTATCTCTCTTATTATTGTTTAACCAAGCATAGTTCAATGGAACTAATACTTGAACATAACCTCAATAACAAATGTAAACAAACAAAAGTTTAATTTTTTTACTAATTTTTGAGAAAAACAACAAAAACTGAAAAACCTGATTTTTCAGGGTTATATTGGACGATGCCCAGAAGACATAAACACAAGTTGGGCACTGCGTTTCGACGAAATTATGACCCTCAAAAAATTGAGGATGCGTTGGGAGCTGTTTTAAATGATCATTTGTCATTCCAGCAGGCAGCAGACAGATTTGGGGTGCCACGTTCTACGTTACATTCCAAATATCTAGGTAGACATGGTGATAAGCTTGGCAAACCGCCTGCAATACCACTTGCTGATGAAAAATTGATTGCCAAAGCAGCTTTAACTGCAGCGGAATTTGGAGTTCCATTCACAGAAAGTGTTTTAAAGCAGCTGAGACAATTATAGGATATAGAAGCAAGAAAACTTTTAAAGAATGGTATGATAATGAATGTGGTGACACGGTAAATTGTAAAAGAACAAAGAGAATTTATTTATTTATTTATTTCGCACTCAGCCAACAGCCGTTAGGCCAATTATAGGCGTCGCTGTGCATTTATGGGGACTTCCAACCCCACTAACGACAGTCATTATGTTGTTATGACCGCCGGGACCAACTATTTCCGTGACAGCCGTATCACGAGGCGTCGAGAGATACAGCTGTGGAACTCCCATACAAGTTCTGACCAGAGAGAGCGTTGCTTAACTCTGCTGATCGAACGTGGACGCTTGTTCAAGCTACACCACCCAGGACCTATGGTTATGGATGGGATTTGTAGAAATATGAAGAAAAAATAAAGGCGGCAACAAATTTATGCAAAAAAAGGAGTTGTTAAATAATAAAATGAAGGAATTGCAAGAATACAACAGACTGAACAATTCAAAAGTTTTCATACCACAAATAAAGAGAATAAAACATAATTATAATGTAGTAGCAATACGAGAAAAAAATGCCACATTACAATGCACAAAATATCAAAGAAATATGGCAACATTATTACAACAAACTACTTAAGGGCGAGGAGGAAGAAACACAGGAAGAGAGAGCAGAAGAGGAAGAGAACAGAATAGAAGAGCCAACCCAGAAAGAAGTAAAAAATATAATATATTGAAATGATCAGCAGGCAAGCACCACGTTGGGCGACCATAAATATGTGTTGGTAGCACCACGTTAGGGTAGCTATTTTAAACTACAATGAATATACCTTTGTACTTTTAAAATTATGTAATAGATTTGAGACTCTCATTAGTGTGGGTTCATCAATCAAGTTATCTATTTTTAGATATTCAAAATTTTTATATGAATTATTAATTCAATGACTGTTATTAAATGGCAGTTTGACTTTTAACCGGTATAACAGCACAAGACTATCAAAATTGACAAATATACTTTCTCTTTCACAAATCAATGATTACCTCACCAAAGTAAGTATTGTTATTAAGTTATTTTACTCAATTAATTGTTTCTTTATTCTTTATCAAATATAACTACCACAAACCTGACTTCCTTTCACTTTTAGTGGGTAGCTGTATACGATGCACCAATAAATCCAAATCTATCCAAATGTTGTCGTCTTCTTCTTCTTTGTAGCTAATTAAACTGTATTCCACAACCTCTTCACCTCTAGTTTATATTTTCGCTTATTCATCTCGTAAATTTGTTAACAACCCATTTTATTTGCATATAACCAAATTTTATACAAATAAAGGCATAATTTCAAAGTTTTTTATTAGGTCTAAGTAGATTTTTTCAAAAACGTCTGTACATAATTTAATTTCTTATTCAATCATGTTTTTAAACAAAATTTCATCTTATATAGTTACAATTATTGCTGCCCACTTTTAAAATTGCCTAATTGATCTATACATACTACAATTATATTATTACAGAGCAAGCATATTTGTCTCATACTAACATTATCTTATCTTCCATCACCAATACGAAATACTCAAATGTTATAATTTTCCAAATAAAATTCCAATTTATTTTTAATTAAATCTGCATTACCAAATTCAATTCAGCCAACAAATCTTTTTTAATTTTTCTAAATTTGATTGTATCAATATACCAATTTTATTTCTTTTAATTTTAATTTAATATGATTGATCTTTATGTATCATAATAATATAGATGCAAAAATGGAAAAGCACCTGGAAGCGATGAAATAAGTGGTGAATTAATAAAATTCGGCGGAGAATAATTTCATAAGGATATATACAAAATGATAAAACAAATAAGTTACCAGAAAAATGGAAAAGAGGAATTATAGTACCAGTACACAAGAAGGAAGACCCACAGAAATGCAGCAATTATAAAGGAAAACTGCTACTAAATATAGCCTACATGGAAAAAACAAGGAAATCGGTGAATACCAATTTGGCTTCCGTAAAGAAAGAATGACAACTAATGCAATCCGTATCATGAAGAGAGTAATTGAAAAAAGCTGGGAGTACAATATAACGATTCATCTGTTGTTTATTGATTTCAAAATTGCTTTTGACAGATTGAAGAGAAGTCAATTGGTAATAAAAATTAAAAGAAAACTGATTGAACTAGTTAAAATGACCCTGAAGGACACATATGTAAGTGTAAGAACAAATGCAAAAAATACAGAATGTTTTCACATTTAATCTCATAAGAGCATTAATTCTTTCTGGATTTTTTTTTGAGTGCATTCCAACAACGTCGTATTAATTTGCCCGAGCAAGGGCAAATTAGGACGTTGTTGGAATGCACGAAAAATAATTTCCGGATATAAATTAATGCTCGAATGCAGATTCGGTAAGAAAATCGTAACGACACAAACCCTAAAAAAAAGTAATGTCTACCTACAAAAAATTTCCAGAAAATTTTGTTGTCTTGATTACGGCTCGTAAACTAATTTTTCTATTGGTCATTAATGAGTGTCGTAGTACGATTTTCGAGTAAATCGAGGCTTACAGCAGGGAGATGTGTTATCAATTTTCTTTTTAATATAATCTTGGAAAGTGTACTAAGCAAAATCAATCATGAAGGCACAATAATAAATAAGGAATCACAAATAATTACCTACACTGATAATGTTGTAATTATCTCAAGAAGATAACAAAAACTAAAAGAAATTGTAGGTTTGATTGAAGAAGAAGCAAGTACAAGAGGACTATTAATCAATGAAGGAAAAACAAAGTATAATCCCAGAGAAGTCAACAGCAAAGAGGAGATTTAAAGAGAGGAAAATATTCCTTCCAGCAAGTTGAAACTTACAAATACCTGGACGCGCAAATTAATAATAAAAATTACAGAGGCCACGATATCAAGAATAGAATGCAAACAGGATGTAAACTAAAATTGATAAAAGAATAAAAATTTGAATTTATAAAACCAACACTAACTTATGCTGCTAAGACAATAACATTAACAATGAAAGAATAAAATGACCTAAGAATATGGTAAGAAAGTTTTTAAGGTTAATACTCGGTCCAGTTTGAACATCAGACGGAGAGTACAGGAATAAGATGAATCATCAGCTATTGAGTGAATTCAAAGGTAAAGAGATAGTAAGGATTGCTTGGTTAGGTCATATACAAAGGAGCGAAGAAAATAAAATAATAGAGAGAATAACAAAGCAAACTCCATTACAGACAAGGACGAGCCAAAGAGAGACCTAAAAATAGATGGCTAGATGAGTTTTTAGAAGATATAAAAACTCTGGAAGTAGTTAATTGGAAACTAAATGCAAGGCACAGAAAAGTTTGGGAAAAAAGTAGTAAAGACTGCCAAAATATATAATAAATTTTAGACAGAGAACTGAGACATATGAGGATGAACCCACCTCAACAAAAAGATTGTCGAACCCAAAAGAGCAGCAAAAAAATTCCCTACCAAAGAATGGGCCAATTAAAAATATAATATAATAACAAAATTTCTAGATGACTCAGACTGACTCCAAGCATTGTTGAAAGACTGCAGAAAATTGTCTATTAACACATAAGTTTGTCGACTTTCTTATCATAATTTTACTACATTTTTATTAAGTGATTTTAACATTTCTTATATGCCAAATCATTTTTCCATGTTCACTACCTAGATTGTGGACTGACAAATTTCATTGGTTTCCAACATTCTTATCCCATAATTTTAAATTGTTTTACTCCCAACTACCACTACAACATTTTTATCAATGATTCCAAAATATTACCATTTCTTCCACTAAACGATAGAAGTACCTCAACTGCTATGATTACCTACTGACAGATTTCACACGATTTCCAACTTCCTTGTCATATAGTTTCAACTTGTTATATTCACAACTTACACTACAACATTTTTGCTTTTCCACCTTTATCATTTTTTATACCACCTAATTCCTACTCTCAAGATTGTGTATTATCAGATCTAACATGTTTTCTACTTCTTATGCAATTTAATTTCAGTTTTATGCTTTAATTTGAACTACAGTATCTTTTCCTAACTGATTGTGATTACAGTATATCACAGGCCCTGTACCACATAGATCCTACATGTCACACATCGAACGTATGTAACAAAAGTTTTGGCAAAAAATTTGAGTATTTAAGTATATTTAATTTAAATGAAATTTTATTCAAAAAATGTTTAAAACATGTTGATCTGACATCTAAGGTAACATTAATCACATTATATAATAGCAAGCATTCCATTATTTGTAATTGATAGCAATTTTGTCATCAAATGTCGCATAAGTTCTCGGACAGAATATGTATCAATTTCATGATCTATTGAAATGTTCTGCGACGAAATTGTTCTTTATATTGTGCATCCCAGCCATTGTTGTATGTACACCTTTCTGTTTAGTAAAGCCCAAAAATTTATGATAGGTCCTGTCTGAGGAATATTGGGTGGGTTGTCATGTTTTGGTATAAATGGAACATTTTTCTAATTCAGTTAATCTCTCGTGGCTCTCGCATACTGGCAAAAAGCTAAGTCTAGCCAAAATATTATTTCATCATCAGCATGTGTTTAATCTCGAATTAAACAGACCTAAATTTCATTTGCAAATTTACAAAACACAGTTTGTAGGTTTAAAATGCAAATTTAATTTCACATGCAGGAAGTTTAAAAGCCACAACTGCAAGTTAAGCAACCTTGCTTAAATGAACGACCTAGTAATCGGAGTTCACTGTAACATAAATGCAGATATCGCGGAAATAAACTTGCTTAAGCGCTGATGTCTGTTATGAACCGTTATAGCAACACAGTAAATTTAAAACACTTTGCACTTTGATTTAGTAGTTCCTAAGCAAATATATTTGTATAAATAGAACTTTATTTTTATAATAAAAACAATCGGCATTTACTGTTTGATTCATTCACATCGAGGTGCTACCCTTCCAAGCCTAAAATTTTGAAGCATGAGGCTGCGCTTCAGGGTAGCTACCAAATATTATCGTCCCTCTGAGTGGCCTGACTACATTGTCTTAAAACACGGGTGCAGTCTTACCCTTGTACTCAGAACGCTAGGGACAGAACCAGTGCAAGTAACAGAATCCTGTTCAGCCTCCAGGCAATTCTGTTCAGCATGTGTATTTGGGGACTTGTCTTTTGTGATAATTTAAAACTTTACGATACAATTCTCGATGCACAGTCATGTGTGAAACATGAAAACGTAGACCTAACCTTTGAACTGATATTTTACCCTGTCTTTAACTCTTCTGACCATTCTGTCAACAACCCGTGTAGACAAATTTTGAGGCGTTTACTTTTATATAAATTTACACAAGGTAATCCTTGTTCACATTCTCTTGTAGTTTAATAAATTATTGAAACTAACACATTTCGGTGTCTGAAGATGTTGACAATATCACACTTAGGCATTCATCCAACCAAATGATAGATACTCATTCGGATTTCAAGTTTGTAAGGCATATCGATCAATGTGATTGCAAAATGTGTACTGTTGTCATAAATTCTGATATCCATAGATTTTTTGTTTCCAATAGTGACTTGATAATGCATTTGTTACATATGTTAGTCTAACAATTGATATTGTTTGCTAATAGATTCCACATATTTACAAGTTCTCTTGTTTTCTTACTTACTTTTTATACTCAATTTGCCACTACAACATTTTTGCTAGTAATTCCATCATATTTTACTTTCCATATATCACAATTGCACACCCCTCAGCTCACACATTATTTTGTTTGCAGACCTCAAAAATTGTCCATTTCTCTTAAATCAGAATTCTTCTTTTTCTTTATCTTTCCCCTTCGTGACATTACAGTGTAGGGTTTTAGCTAGAGTCCTCTATCCATTTCTTAAACTCTCTTCTGTTTCCGGCCATGTTGATAACTTCCATAATTATTGTTCCACGTTTATGCACTAGTTCTGTATGACTACCATATGCTAATTAACAGACAGTCTTGAAACGTCTTAGGACACCCTATGGTTCTGTGAGGATCTACAGGACTGATGATGATGATGAACTAGTTCTCTCATGTAATCTGCCATTGTATCCTTGGTCTGCCTTTCTTACTTTTTCCCATTATCCTCATTTCTGTTATTCTTCTGGGTAGTCTATCTTCTGACATTCCTTTTAGGTATCCGTACCAGCCTAGTTATTTCTTTTCTATCTCGTTTACCAGCAGTAGTAGTTCTAATTTATCCCTTATGCTCTTGCTGCTCACCCTGTCCCTTCTTGGTTTTCCTGTTACCTTTCTTATGTATCTCATCTCCGCTGCCGTTATTTCAGATTTGTGCTTATCTAGTATAACCCAAATTTGGTGCCATGTGTTAATATTGGTATCAGAATGCGGCAGGCTACTAGGACCATTGCAAAAGCAAGGAGAATATGCATGTGGCCGTCGTGGTGTTTAACAAACAAACAATCAATGTACGATAGCAGTAGGTCGTGAGGATCATTAAAATACAAGGTATATATCAGATTTTTAAACTTTTTAAATACAACTACGTACTACGACTCACATGTAAAGTCCCCTTGCTTTTGCTATGGTCCTAGTGGCCTGCCACAATCTGTATATATTATGGTTTTGTATATTCTTATTTTGGTGTTATTTCGTTGTTCCTTTTTTTCTATTATTGCATTTAGTACAGGCGCCAGAGAAATCGTTAATAGGGCTTTACGTGCAATTCTTGGTACCAGCATTTTGGGTTAATGGGTGGGTGGGGGGCTGTGCTCTGAGTCTAACTTTAAGTTTTCGGATCGATCGGAGAAATTCTTTTTCCGCAATATCGGAAGAAGTGTTAAAAACGGTTTTTTAGCAATTTCTCGTTTCCTGTTGCTCTGATGCTGAAATTGCATAAATACAAGTTTGTAGTTTATGAAATTCCTCACAACTTTTGGAAATACCTTTTTCTCGTGCGCTCAACAATTCAAAATTGTTACCCCATAAAGCCAAGAAATTAAGGGTTGAAATGGGTTTTACGTAAATATATCGCTTTCAGTTAATCCTACGATAAAAAATACTCTTATATTTTTTGTAGAACAACTAATTTGCATAAAATTTGTGTATGAGTATTTTTCCATTTGGACAATTATTTACCGTTCTACAGCGCCGCAAATGTCGCAAGTCACGTAAACCGTACATTTAATGTGCACTTTCGAACGGCCCTGTTCCTTTGAGGTACAGTTTGTAGCGCGTCTTTTTATGTGGTTTCCCCGATATGCCTACTCCACGAAGTGTATTTCTAACAGTCTCACACTTCCCATGGTCTTTTTGATGGACCGAGTTCTGCATCGTTGATCCCAATCATTGCAGAATCGTTGATTTTATCGCCCTTGTCAAGTTATGTTTCCTTTGAAAAGAACTCGGAAAGAGAAAATATGTCGTCGTCGTAATTGATGTGATATTCGTCAACATCTGTAGTAAGCATTCTGGAGAATTCCTGCACGTTCTCACAGGATTGTCCGGCGGGAAGCAAATGACGGTGCACTTTAAACCTGCTTTGCGACAGCCATAGGCCTTTCCACATTTGGTCTTGCACCCGCATGAAATTAATTTTATTATTGCAAGAGGCGCGGGAGGCTCAGTGCTAGTCACCTGTGTAAACGTACGGTTACTTTTCTTTCAGCCCCATATTCCCGTGGGTAGAGTGTCACTAAACTTAAACAAAATAAAAATTTATATTCAAAATGAATGATTCACGACTCACCATGTGAAGAACAGTCAACTCGGTTATTCTGTTATTTGATTAATTTTTTGAATCTAGACTGTAGTGTGTTTTTCTTTGCAAGCCCGGAAAACTGAATACGAAGGATAAATCATGCGTGAACACGGCGATGCCGTATCAAAGCATATCTTGTTTTTGCATGCATTTTCTGGTTGTGCCACATCAGCTGCTTACGGTATGGGAAAAGTGAAATTTCTTAAAACCCTAAAAAAGACACCTAGCCTGGAATCTACAGTGAATCACTTTGTACAGAAAGATGTAGACGCGGATATCATCGCATTAGCAGGAGAGAAATTTTTTATTGCGTTGTACGGTGGAGACATCCATAAAGACAAGTCAATCAACTTGCTGAGATACAAGCACTTCGCGAAATCCCTTGCAAAGTCAACGTTTAATCTGGCATCCCTGCCACCTACAAAAGACATGGCCAGGATGCACGCATTTCGGACATACCATCAAGTTTAATCCTGGCTTGGAAATGACACTCTACCCGCGGAAAGATGGGGCTGGAAGAAACGTGGCCGTACGTTTACACCGGTGCCTAGCACTGAGCCTCCCGCGCCTACTGCAATAATTAAATTAATTTCATGCGGGTGTAAGACCAAATAATCTCTGAAACTTCTTTGTGGCGTGAATTCATAATTCATATTCGTTCGTTGTTAATATTTTCGTTATTTAATATTTTAATTTGCAGAGTGGCGAAATACCCATATAAGAATATGAATTAAGACCAAATGTGGAAAGGCTTGTGGCTGCCGCAAAGCGGGATTAAAGTGCACCGCCATTTGCTCCATATGCGCCGGGGAATCCTGTGAGAACGTGCAAGAAATCTCCAGAGTGCTTGCTACAGATGAAGACGAATACCACACCAGCTACGACGATGACATATTTTCTCTTTCCGAGTTTGTTTCAACGGAAACACAACTCAACAAGGGCGACAAAATCAACGATTCTGCAATGATTGGAATTGACGATGCAGAACCCGGCCCATTAAAAAGACCAAGGAAAGTGTAGAAATACACTTCGTGGATTAGGCCTATAGGGGAGACCACGTAAAAAAAAACGCACCACAAGCTGTACCTCAAAGGTGGTGTGGAAAACAGTTGGTGCGACACACTCGAAGGAACAGGGCCGTTCGAAAGTGCACACTAAATGTACGGTTTACGTGACTTGCGACATATGCGGCGCTGTAGAACGGTAAATAATTGTCCAAATGGAAAAATACTCATACACAAATTTTATGCAAATTAGTTGTTCTACAAAAAATATAAGAGTATTTTTTATCGTAGGATTAACTGAAAGCGATATATTTACGTAAAACCCATTTCAACCCTTAATTTCTTGGCTTTATGGGGTAACAACTTTTAAATTGTTGAGCGCACGAGAAAAAGGCATTTCCAAAAGTTGTGAGGAATTTCATAAACTACAAACTTGTACTGATGCAATTCCAGTGCCAGAGCAACAGGAAACGAGAAATTGCTGAAAAACCGTTTTCAACACTTCTTCCGATATTGCGGAAAAACAATTTCTCCGATCGATCCGAAAACTTAAAATTAGACTCAGAGCACATCCCCCCACCCACCCATTAACACAAAATGCTGATACCAAGAATTGCATGTAAAAATTCCCTGGCGCCTGTACTAATTATTAATTTGATAATAGACATTATTTGCTTTTTATATTCTATTTTGTATTTCTCTATCTATTGTATTGTTGCTTGTGAAGATGGTTCATAATTGTTTACTTCTTGTATAGTTTTTCCTTTTATTTTTATATTATCAACTTCTTCTCTATCTTCTTCTGTCCATATTACTTGTATGATTTTTTTTTCTACATTTACTTGCATTCGTTTTTCTTCTAAACAGGTTATCGAAATCTTGATCTTCCTTTTTGGGTCAGGGAGATGAGCATTATATCATCTGCATATACTAAATCGAAAGTTTTAACTGGTATACGGTTGCGATGTCCTATCGTTGATGGTCTAGTTTTTGTTTTCTTAAGTATTTGGTCCATGAAAATTATAAACAGGAGTGGCTAAGGCTTTCCTCCGGTTTCATGCCCTTTTCCGTTTTGAATAAGTATATCTGATTTTTCTTCATTTAATTTGACTGCCCTTTTCACTTCTGTGTATAAGTTTTTAATTATCCTTTGTAATTTAGGTGGTATTTCTATTGCTCCTAGTGCTTTCCCTATTTCTTGTTTGGGCACTATATCAAAGAAGGCTGTGGTTAGGTTTAGGAACGTTAGGTATAAACGTATATAAATCAGATTTCCATTAGTTAATTTCCAACTCATACTAAGTACAACATCTTTGTTAGATAATTCAACACCTTACTATTTCTTCTATCACATAATTACTGCACGATATACCTCAACTTCCACTACTAAGATTACCTACTGATAGATTTCACATGTTTTGTAACTCAATTGAGTGTATTTCTGACTCAGACTCCCACTGCCTTTTTTGCTAGGTGATTTCAAGATATTACAATTACTTATGGCACATAATTCCTACACGTTATACCTTAACACCAACTATTAAAATTGTTTCCTAACAGATTTAATTTATTTTCTACTTCTTGTTTATAACAATCTTACAAATTTTTGGACTTCTAAACACATTTAAACACATAGATGATAACTTCCCCAACACTATCTCCCACATTGATGAATGCTTGACCATATCTCCACATACTGTCAAAGCTACCACTACTCGGGAAAGTGTATGCAATGCAAGTCATTTTCCCGATTTTGGTAATGTTTTGAATGTAATTTTCACACTTACTTACCTAACCTAATCGGCGACTTTTATGCCTTTTGGTGTCGAGTTTAATTATCACACTTACAATTCTTTAATACTGTACCTGTAGTCTCAAACCCAAACGTATTATTCTGTCAATCATTTTACTACTTGGAATTTAAAGATTCTAATATTTTACACTAAATAAGACACTTGCTTGGCAAGCACGATTTTGAGCATAAGACCCCTTTATCATTTTTGCTTTTTCTTTTGTTAAATACAGTGAAATGAAAACACAATTAAAGAGGCCGCATACATAATATAAGAGGAAGAAGAAAACAGAAAATAATCATCATTTATAGACGTTAAACAGCAAAGCCATATACATGCATATTTAAAACTGTTAATTTAAAACTTTGGATGAGAATTTATGAGCTTTCTCATTGTAATAACACTTTGTCATTTTATTAAAAAAGTCCAACAACTTAATTCACTGCTGGAGACTGGTTTGAAAATTCTTCTATTTGTGATTTGGTCACAAGCATATCGTTGCCATTTTGCTGTGTAAGTTTTTCGTAGCTACCGATGATGACAGTTTGGCTGTCAAAATACGTATTTAGCAGTTGTTAAATATTTGTGTGGTGAAGGGTTTTATCGAATTTGTGAAACTTTTCAGTTTTATTATTTTATGAACCACCACCAACTTGGCAAAATCACATCGTGTGACCTTCAACTTGGCTTCAAAGAGCATTTTATAAGAGTTGTCACATCTACATAAAAAGTGCTAGATTTCATCAATCAAACAGCCGAGAACTGTAATAACGCTGGTAATTTTATTGTTATATTACAATATTGAAACTAGAATACTGTGCATACTTTGGAATCTAAGTAATTCTTATTTTAAATTATTAAACATAATTCGCACGCTAAAATTAAGTGGTATACAGTAACTTTTGATAATAGAAGCTGTATAAAAAATTGAAATTTTGACACGATCATAGAAAAAATCTTGTTAGTTTATCAGTTTATCTGTTTATAAGTCTATAATTTCTATTGCTAATTTACATTGTTTAAAATTCAATTTTTGTGTGCTCCTCATATACACTTTTAGTATTTCCATCATTATTTTTAATGGCCTTGTTTATGTATATTAACTAAGTGAAACTTTTCATTAATTTTTAAATAGTATTTTTCCCTTCTGTCACCGTTTCAACTTTCCATTGTCAACCATTTGTATTTATCTGCATTAACTGCTTTCTTGTAATTGGACTACGTCTCTAAGAAAGCAGTATAATCTACATAGATACATTTCCAATTATCAAGATTTTTACATGCAAATTTAACATTATTTTTACTCTTCTTTACATCTAATCTCCATTTGTTGTACTCCAAATTCCCACTACAATTACGTTGAAGAACTTAATGTAGTAAAGAGTGTTCTTTTAAATTTGACGTCGAAGTCGGCGCTGAAGTGTTCATTGTGAACGTACCACATCAGCTGTTTCAACCAAACGTCACTTTGCGTTTGTTGTCATTTAGTAAATTGTGCATTCTGTTAGTGAAACATTGTAAGTAGAGTAATTTTAACTAAAATAGAATTTTTCTTTATAGATTATCGGCTTCTCTAGATAGACAGACGTATTCTGTAATCTTTACCTATCAGTTATTTGTGTTTGGTAATGTAATTTCTTCAATAAAAAGGTTTTGTTAAATTTTTTATGATTGAACCCTATTTTTGTAATGGCCATCGAGTTGATGGAATACGGCAGTACTCTGGTAGTACTCAGTACACCATGATTGTTTTGAAGAGGTTCGGCAGGAATTTCCAAACCTTGCGTTGCATTATAACACTTTTAGTTGTTCTTTGAATCACTGCGTTGAAGTTTTTCGTGGGACTGTATCCATTTCACGCAAAGAAGGCAATGATCATTTGTCTCAACAAGTTCAGTTGGCACCTGCCACAGAACATTAAAGAAAGACATCCACGTCTATCACTACGATTTGCAGTCTGTACAACAATTGCATGAAGCTGATTATCCTTAGCGTGTCGAATTTTGTCAGTGGTTCCTAAATACCCTCAATGACAACTTATTGGAGAAAATTTTTTTCATGGACGAGGCCTGGTTTTATTTAGATGGATACTTTAATTCTCAAAAAAATGCATTGGTGGAGTTCGAAGAAGCCTAATTTTATAGTAAACACCTCTTCATCCTCAAAAAATAGGAGTGTCAGGGTTGGACCATACTTTTTTGAAGGTAAAAACATGGTGTAAAGAATACAAGGTGAAACGTTTCCAGAAATGCGCAGTCCTTCAGAAAGTAGAGGGGAGATGTTAACCAATCCCCAATGTAACTACTCAGGAAATCCATCATGGCCACGATCGTATATTTTTGCTGGCACTGTCAGTCGACGTCAAATTCGAGGTTAACAGGTTAGTTTTTCGTCATTCTGACACAAACGTAACCTGGAATTTAACGTAGACAGCGTTACCAACAATACACTTCAATACTGCCAAACGTATAACAAGAATGACAGAATTTTTAAAGCAAATAGTTTGGAATATTTCTTTCATAAAATCAAAATGGTTCTTGTTCTTGTTCAGTATACAAAAAAAATTATACGACACACGGCCGGTATTTGTGTTTATTACAACTGTCTCTTTATTTTCGTTCACGTATCTCTATCTAAAATTCGCGCCCTTTGTAGGTGCATTCTTTATTGGTTGTAGTTGAGGTTCCGCCCACAATACCTCAATTCTGCGAAACGTTACACCATGTATTCTTTACACCATGGATAAAAGTAAGATAAAAGTGTTTTTCTACGACCACCTTAAAAGTAGACCTTTAGCGCTAGCTTTTCTCACTAAAAGTGACGTTTTATAATTTAGCGTGTTTAAAGAAATCAGCTGTTTACTTTTAGCACATGTGTTATAAAGTGAAGTGAGGTTATAAAACTACAACTTCCTACTGGAAGTGAGATTAGAAAATTATTCTAGTTACTTCTTGCGTTAGAGGTAAAGTGTTTTTAAAACAAAGCGTTATGTAATGGATAGTCAGATGTGGGAGTATTAATAATTACCTTTGATAACTGACTTTGACAGTACTGGCTCCACAAACATTCACCTAAGGTCACTAAATACATAAAGGTACTGCCAAGATTTTGTTCCCCCAAATGAAAAAGGACAGAACATTGTAAGAAAGTGGGAGTGAGAGTGAGCCAATTGATAGCTTTACCCCAAATTAAAAGAGACAAAAGATATATGTTTGCAGAGTTGGCGGTACCTTTATGATTTAGTAACCTTACATTCACCTGCGTGTCAAGGCCATCTGTTTATTATGACATAAATTATAACTGTCGTAGATGCAAACCTTTGTTAAATCGACATTTATGGATTAATAAAAGTAAATTTAAGGTCGTAGATAAAATATTGTATGCAAGGCGTGCTAAAAGTCGTTTATGCACGAGACATGAAAATTATGAAACAAAGCACTTGATGCATAAATAGCTATTATTTGTTGAAAAATTACCGAAGATTTTTTTCAGGCACTTCGACTGTAGAAAGCTATCGAAAAGAGCTTTTATGGTCCTTTTTCGAAAAGCTTCGTGATGATGAACTCGGGTTTGGCTTTTTCCAAGAAGACTCGCACACAACACATGATATCTTAAATATGATACGAGAATTTTTCTATAGACGGATTAGTAGTTGAAACCATATATATAATACACATATATTGCTAGTAGGGCCTGGAAACGTCAGAAAACATTACGGCGCCGACATAGTCTCACTTAGAGTATAACGCGTCTCGTGCGCATGCGTGAGAATTCGAACTCCGCCTTTAAAAGCGAATTTTAAACTTGCCCACTTCCCCATTGGCCGGACGACGCCGCCGCGCTTGCACACAGCTCATCATTATACATTGAAGAGTTGGTTGTCTGTCTCACTTCCTTGGTCAGTTTCCCACTCTTAGCCGCTAGCAATATAGTAAGTATTAGATATATGGTTGAAACACACAAATACCTTATCCTGCCAGATCTTGCGACCTCACGCCATGTGATTTCTTTCTGTGGCCGTATTTAAAGAACTCCATTTTCCAGCAACCAACGCACGGCCTAAATGAACTGCGGCACAGAATATTGGAGAAAATCAATGAAATTAATAACAATCCGAATATGTTAATAAATGTTAGCAATGGGATTGTGTGAAGAGTTTGAGCATGTATGGGCGAAGACGGTGAACATATTAATTATTTGTTGAATTCTTTTTGTATTGCAATAAATTACAGTCAAATTATTATCATTTGATGAAAATGTAGTGTTTGAAAGTTAGTTTTAAACGTTGGCATTTGAACGCTTTCTTGTTGTTAAGTCTGTTTATAGAAGTAGGGTTAGGTACGTTTTGTGATATGTTCACAATAAACTATTCAGCCCCGATTGTGACGTCAAATTTAAAAAAACACACGTTATATTATAGTCAATATACTACACACTTCTTACATGTTATACATCAACGACAATCGATAAATGTTTACTGACAGTTCTTCAAGTTTTCAACTTTTGTTCACTAGCTAATTGAATTTGGTATGCTCAATTTCCCATTATAATATTTTAGCAAGGTAAATAATATTTTGTATCTAGCATAACTTCCAATCATGAAATAAGAGGTAAGGAGACCGATCCCTATGCAAGCTGCTCGCCAAAATCTGCGTTAATATTTGCAGCTCTTAGTAGTACCGTAGTTTATTTATATTTTGATTTGCCACAGCGGTCATATGCCACGATCACGTCACAGATCGAGGACCCAGTGGGAGCACCAGCGCTGCCAGTGGTAGATACTGTACTATTAAAAAGCCGTAAATATCATCGCAGATTCTGTAGCATGGCGATCGGTCTCCTTTCCTCTTACTCCATGCTTCCAACATATACTGTATGATAGAAAACTTTTATCCTCTAGAGGGCTTTGGAATTTATAGTAATTTAATTGATGTTGGCAGTAATAGTAGGAGAGCTGGTGACATTTTTTAGTGATTATTTAGTTAAGGCCAATTTTTTGTAAGAATGTTGCGGGAGGCATGTATAAGTGTCATCTGTAAGGATTATCCTTGATGGCGGTATCGGAGAGAGGAACAACACACCCAATTTGCACCGTAAGTGTATGTCAAATTCGAGGTTAGCAGGTTAGGCTTTGCTTCAGTCTGTGTCAAAACTGACGCAAAACCTAACCTGTTAAACTCGAATTTGTCATAGACTTACAGTGCCACTAACATTTTATTCATACGTTTGAATTTGCACAATATGGACTTTTTTAATGAAATGTATAGTCATATTTATACCCATTCGGAGTCACGTGATAATTTAGTGACTTTACGTATGTCGATTCTTAAAAATGCAATTTTAGGGTAATAAATGACATTTGGTTTTGTAGGTTATTATGATTACTCGTTATACTGCATGTCCGATGGTTTCTGTTTATTTTCAGTTTCCTGACAGATTAGAAACGTCAAATTTTAAAATTAGTTTTTTAATCGACATGCCTTTTTAAAAAGGTATAGATTGAAGCGCGGTGAAAATCGGAACTTATGTTAAAATCTAGTCATTTTCATGTTTTATATTGGTAACACTTTTGACATCTATCATATTGACATTAAATTGTTAACCTTATTTAAACTAAATGACACAATAAATCAGAGGCGTACTCAATATTGTGGTTTTTTTTTCAATAATAAACGGACCTAGTCCTTTACAGAAAAAAGAAAATACAAAATACAGAATATGGCGCAAAACAGAATTAACAACACACACAAAAATAGCAACAATAACAATAGCAATAACAAAATATCAGAATTAACAAAATCAACAGCAATTTTCACACTTTAAAACACAAAGAATCTGTTATATAGCGTTAGTCACTGCACAAACAAAATTCCTTTACCCAGCGCTACTGATTACTTGTTATTTAAAATATAACCAAACTTTGTATGTTTGACAATTACATATTGCCAATTCAGTGAAATCAAATATGATCACAGCGCCTTTTAGGGCCTACCTTGAGAGGCAATCTAGATTCTGTAACCTGTACAGTGCAAATTGGGTGTGTTCTGCCTCCCTCCGATACCGCTATCAAGGATGCTCCTTACAGATGACACTTATATATGCCTCCCTGAACATTCTCTCAAAAAATTGGCCTTAACAAATAATCACTAAAAAATGTCATCAGCTCTTAGACTATAATAAGTAAAAGTAGTTAATAATACAACCTACACAATTTTGACAGATAAACTTAATTTTTACAGATTGTTTAATACTGAACACAAAGTGGTACTATGAACACAGAGGTGACAATAGAGTGTATTCTTTTTTATTGGTGGTTTGAATCGGCCACCATTAAGAGGCAAAATTTGTTGATGCTTTTGTTTTGTTTATACCTAACCTGATAACCTCGAATTTGACATAGACTTACAGTGCCACCAACATATTATTTATACATTGTGTAACCATGACCATTCAAAAACGTTCAATTTATTAAAGTTAGTAGGCAATTGGCCGCCATTTTGTGGCAAATTGTGCCTATTGTCGCCACTGTCTCTATCAAGGCACTGTAATTGGTAGAACATTGTGCTGCCATCTGATAGTCAAGCTTAGAAATACCTCCCTGGCACTCTAGACAGGTTTCAACATTTGGCATGAGTGTCTCTACTTGTTTGATGTATGTACGCTGCCATTACCCTGTTTTTGCTTATTGACTACAATACTACTCCAATGCCATAAATAAAAGCAGAAATTATAAGATCGATTACATTATGTTATAATAACTGTACCACATAATTCCTACAAATTGCACGGTAACTACAACAAACAAGATTATTTACTGGCAGATTTTACATGTGTTCAATTTCTCTCGAGTTCTAATTTAAATTCTAATCTAATTCCCCACTACGATATTTTCGCTAATTAACTCTTTAACAATATACTGTTTGTGGTAAACCACGTTGCATGTTCTTTACTTCCCTTACCATCTAATTTCTACTTGCTATTATACTCAAATACTAAAGAGAATAAGTATCACATGATTGATGTCTATGTTAATTTACTATCCAACAATTTTGAAATCGTAAGCTACAAGATGGGTTCATAAAAGTACCAAACACGTCATCCAGAAAACTTTAAATTTATTAATGCGAGAAAATATACATTCCTTAGCCCATAAACTCTACTTATCATATACATAGAAATAATAGAACTACATTTTTATAAAACTAATTCCACAAAAAGGAACAATAAATAAATCCCATATATATATATATATGCATAGAATTACAAAACCAATTATATGAGTTTAAGTATCCACACAGCTCTATTCTAAAGCATACAAAAAGTGGTTAATATTTATATCCAAAAACTTACCTACACTTTAAAATTCCCTGTAAAAGTTGAGATAGTTCTTTAAGACAGGCGGTAAGGGCAGCTCCTGGATCTTCCTCTTCATCAGAGCAGTGTAAGGGCTGGAAACGGTTCGGATTTCGTCGGAAGCATTTTTTATTTCGTCCTGCCCTGTTTCGTTTTCGCTGCTACTAACACTATCGAACCGATGGCTGGTCAAAGTAATTCGACGCCACTTACCACCTGTTCTTACTTCTGTCTGCGGCCTTGGGCCTCGTTTGGTCGGTCTTTCTTCATGGTTTTCGTCACTACTTGAACACGAATCAATTTCCATTACATTTTCTAGATCAGAAGTATCAGGACTCATTGTGTCCTTTTCAATAATTTCATCACCCAAGCCGCTGTCAAATTTTTCACGCTTGCTGCCTTTAGCTTTTGCATTATTTTTAGTACCTTCCGGTTCACTTACACTACTACAAGCTTGCTGAACAACTTCTCTTTGCTCATCTTCAGACTCTTCCTCCACATCTTCGTTTATTCCATCATCCCTTTCATCTCTTTCTCTTCGAATTTCATTCAATACTCCTACTATAACTTCCTGAATTCCATTCATTACATCTACTCCATCATAGCAACCATAACGAATGTTCTCGTTTGCAGCAGGTTCTGCTTCTGGAGGATGTTCGATAACTGCTTCAACCTCAGTTGATCTACTCGTCGGAGTGGGGTTATTTGCACTGCTTTCACCTACACAATCCACCTCCATTGTGTCAGTTTCCTTTTTACTGTCGGACTCATATATAGCACTAAGTTCATCTGAGTTATGTCTGTCATTAGCTTCAATATTAAATGCTCCCGATTCTTCCACATTCATTTCTTCATTATTAACAGTCTTCCTTTCGGTTTCCTCAACTGTTCTTTCCTTGGTATGTGAACTATCTTCATCTTCGGTTGTAGCTAGTTCTTCAGATTTGGTAGCTTCAGTCTTTTCGGCATCACTCGAATGGTTCGACTCGTTCCTTCTCCTTTCTCTCCTGCCTACCCACTGGTGAGCAGATGGGGCATTGTTCCTTCTATCACGAAGACGCCCCAAAACCGATTCGATGAGTGTGCCGAAATCTCTGTTCTGGTTTTCATTGTTTCCATTGGCTACGTTCACGCGGCCCAGGTCTCTGCTTCTGCCGGTGCGAATCTGATGCTCTTCGTCACTGCTCTCGTCTGAGTTATCAAACAGCGGTACAAGCAGGTGCCTCAGGGCACGGTTCTTCTTGGGGGCTTTCTTTGTGGTAGGGACGGACTTTAAATTGGGGTATTCGTAGTCTATATTTTTGCGGAGTATGTTTCGGACAGCTGTTCTGCATAATGCTTGAAGCGTTAACGGTTCAACGTCCACTGAAACAAACAGAATGAGGTTATGTTCCAGTTTATTTCTTTTTTTAAATGTAAACTCATATGCAATTTAATCTAATAATTTTTATTATAACACATGAAAACTGTTTCTATAAATCTGCCAAAATAAAAAAAATATATAAATGTTATTTTTATTTTATTAATAAACATCTATTTTTCAGAACAAATCAACAAATAGTTTTTAATTTGACTTTCAACGCAAAACAGTGTGGAAATGTTTAAAAATAAATGACTATATTTATTGTCTATTTTGTATTTTTATAGTAAAAGAAAGTTCGGGCACTTCATTCCATGTAGAAACAAGGCTGGTCAGGGTTGCCGAAATATACCTGAATATATTATCCGCTAGAAATGGAAGCCGAAATTAGGGTGGCAATGAGATAACTGCAAGCAGGTCCGTCCCACAGCTGGTTTTTAAAAGTGCTCCAGAGTGTTTTTAAAAGTGAAATGAACACAAAACTGAAGTGTAGTGTAGTGTGGTGTACAGCTATGGAAAACAGTAGTGGAGAAGTGCTAATTTTGGGTGCTCTAAATAACAAGAGTAGGCAACAAAACCCAAAACAATGAACAACAAGTGTTAGGAAAACATGGAGAAGAGGCTATAAACCAGGGATGGGCAACCCGCGGGCCGCATGCGGCCCGCCAAACTTTCTTGTGCGGCCCTTCAAAGATTTTATTGTTCATTGAAATGTTAAATAGTGTTTAACATGATCGCGTCCTCGAATGTTAAGATACATTTAACATGCATCCACTCATTTAACATGCATGCACTATAGCAACATCACACATATTCATGGTAGTCCGATTTCGATTTAGCAGTTTTTAATAGGTAATTATTATTGATTCAAAATTATTACCTCAATTAACAATAAACTAATGAACGCATTTCGAGGGGAAACCGTCTTAACATTTCTCACATAAATTACCACTTTTGCTTCGCTGCGCTCGCTCGAGTGGTAAAAATATGCTCGAATGTTAAGACTGGATTACCCCTCTTAATACGTTAATTACTATTACATTTTGACTTTTAAAAATTCCTACAGTGTCCCTAATGATGTAAATTACCCGGGTATTTATTTTTAGGGGTAAATACCCGAGGTATTTACCCGGGTAAATACCCAAAATGGGTATTAAAACGAGTATTTATAGCCTCATTTACAAATATTATTAAGCTAATCTAACCAGTACAATTTATTGGTAAGTGAAGGTGCTCTATTTGAATTTTATAAAAATTTAGAATAAAAAAAAATGCTGGACTGAGAACAGTTACTGCCCAAAATACCAATGGGGCCGTAATTTATATAGATTGCCTAAAACTGTACGGAACATGACAATTCAATGAGTTGCAAAAGGTTCAAGTACTATTTACCGTAAGAGTAAAAATGCAATAATTACTTTGGTTACTCTTATGACGTTATGACAAATAGTATTTCAGCCTTTTCCAACTCATGGAATTGCAATGTTCCGTACAACTTTAGGCAACCTATACAGGGTGTCTCAAAAAGAATGGGACACCGATTAGTCATAGATTCCTTACATCATAATAAATCGATTAAACCTAATATACCTTAGTACAAAGTCCCTTCTGTAAGAAGTTATAGGGCCTTAAAGTTCAATTTTTTATTTTTTATTTTTTTGTTAATTTACACAAATGTAGAGATTTCGATTTGAATTTTGGTATACTTACTTACTATTATATACTGCAATAATAGGAAAAATTTCATAAACTAGACTTGACTGTAAAGGGCACTTTACCTAACTTTTAAAACTTCTTTTAGCTCTAACTTCGTTATTGGTAACATTTTTTGGAATTTTAGGTTATTATCTGAAAGAGAATTAAAATACACAAAAATAATGTACTCTTAGTTCATAAGCGTAAGAGCAACCGTTTACCTTAAAATGCCCATCAAAGGTTTTTGGTTGTCACTAAGACATGTAATTATCGAGTAGTCATGATTACAAAAACAATGGTCATCTAGTAAAAAACAATGATAAATCAATTAATGATATTAGTGACATAAGAATGTGTTCTTTTATGTTTAAGAAAATGCCGCTACATAACGAATTCTCCAATGCTGAAAGGTTCGTTATGTTGCAGCATTTTCGTAAGCACAAAAAACAAAAAACTGATGTCACCAACGTCATTATTTGATTTCTCGTTCTTGTTTACTAGACTACAACCATTACCCATTGATTTTGTGATCATGCCTACTTGATAATTGCACGTCTTCATGTCAACCAAAAACCTTTGATGGGCATTTTAAGGTAAACGGTTGCTATTACGCTTATGAACTAAGAGTACATTATTTTTGTGTATTTTAATTCTCTTTCAGATAATATCCTAAAATTCCAAAAAATGTCACCGATAACGAAGTTAGAGCTAAAAGAAGTTTTGGAAGTTAGGTAAAGTGCCCTTTACAGTCAAGTCTAGTTTATGAAATTTTTCCTATTATTGCAGTATATAATAGTAAGTATGTATAACAAAATTTAAATCGGTATCTCTACATTTGTGGAAATTAACAAAAATATAAAAAATAAAAAATTGAACTTCAAGGCCCTATAACTTCTTACCGAAGGGACTTTGTATTAAGGTATATTAGGTTTAATCGATTTATTATGACGTAAGGAATCTATGACTAATCGGTGTCCCATTCTTTTTGAGACACCCTGTATATGACAGCAATAAGATAACATGAATAAAAACAGAATTCAATGCTTGAATAAGAAAGAGATAAACATGGAAATAAATATTTGCGTAGACTTGACACTTATTTTAATTATGTCATATGTCAACTAAATATGCCTACTAAAATAAGTCTTCCCTTTCTTACTCAAGTATTATGTGCTTTTGTTCATGCTACCTCATTGCTGTTATACATAATTATGGTCCCATTAGAATACAACGTTGTTTATATAATTTTTTCTACTCCTGTAACTAAAATTCCATTTAACATACTAACATACACGTCGCTAAGTGACCTTTTAATCATGCCTTCATAACCTATGACTAAAGAGCCTCTTAGTCATGAGCTGAAGTTGGCAACGATGTTTTAGTCACGGGGTGAAGTTAGGTTCAAATAGTATTTGCTTTATTAGCCACAGCCAAAACTAAAATCAAGTTAGTTTTCAACCGTCACTTTGACGTTTGTCAAGCATAATTTAACCTAATATAATAAATGTCAAAATTTTAATAAAATAATATGATGTTATATTCTCTAAATTGGTGATCGTAGAAAAAGTATAGTATGCAACTCGTTTTATAAACTTATTAGTCACTCTTTTATTAAACACTCGCTCCGCTGCGCTTCGCTCGTGATTAATAAAACTCATGACTAAAATAACGTTTATAAAACTTGATACATAATATACTATTTTCTACTCCTGTAACTAAAATGCCATTTAACATACTAACATACACGTCGCTAAGTGACCTTTTAATCATGCCTTCATAACCTATGACTAAAGAGCCTCTTAGTCATGAGCTGAAGTTGGCAACGATGTTTTAGTCATGGGGTGAAGTTAGGCTCAAACAGTATTTGCTTTATTAGCCACAGCCAAAACTAAAATCAAGTTAGTTTTCAACCGTCACTTTGACGTTTGTTAAGCATAGTTTAACCTAATATAATAAATGTCAAAATTTTAATGAAATAATATGGTGTTATATTCACTAAATTTGTGGTCCTAGAAAAAGTATAGTAAGCAACTCGTTTTATAAACTTATTAGTCACTCATTTTATTAAACACTCGCTCCGCTGCGCTTCGCTCGTGATTAATAAAACTCGTGACTAAAATGACGTTTATAAAACTTGATACATAATATACTATTATCTTACAGTAGCGCCTATTAGCATACATTATACAACTGTTTTCAGTGACTAAAATGAAGTTTTATTCACAAGTGAGTTTTCATTATTTATACTACTGCATTGTTGGTAGCACTGTTAAGCTATGTCAAATTCGTTATTTTTAGGTTAAGTTTTGCGTCAGTCTGTGTCAAATAACAAACAAAACCTAACCTACGTACCTCGATTTTGACATAGACTGACAATACACTTCAGTACTGCCAATACATTTCAGTACTGTCAAACGTATGTCACAAATCATAGGCGACTAATTATAAATTTATTTCGCGACATATTCTGACTGCGCAAACTATTTAGGCACTGGTATAATCCTTTATCTACTCCAGTGGGATAAGTAACGCATTACATCACTCATTTGACACTATTTCAGTTAGGTAATGAAGCTCATTACACCACTCAGTTATGTAATGGTTTCATTACAGCAACTGAGTTGTGTAATGACTTCATTACGTAACTGAACTAGTGTCAAATGAATGACATAATGACATTTGCCTACTAAAATATTTTTGAAAATGACAGATCTGACATTTCTCTTAATGCACTTTTCTCAATTTTAGGCAGTCGTAGATAAAATTTTGTACAATACATGTGTGATAATGCATCATTAATATACTTGTGTGCTTACATAACTCGTGCTACGCACTCGTTTGTAACTTAGACACACGTATATTAATGATGCTGTTATCCCAATTGTATAGTAAATAACTATTATCTAATAGACGTGTCTGTCCGGGACGCTGTTTTGTCTGTCTGGGACGCTGTTTCAGCAGCCAAACCGTAAGAGATAGAGAAAAAAGTTATTAAAGTTATATGTTTGGAATGGTCATGTCAGGTCAGGAACCGAATTTTTGTCTCTAACACTAATTATTATCTTAATTATCCTAATCCTAACTTCTTAGGTTAGATTCTAGGCAAATTTTATCAAGGCGAATGCAACTGGTAGTTTGCTACCAACAATGACGTCATATACGTACGTGTGGTGAATACGCGTTCTATTTGCAAAACGATCTTTTTTGTTTTATTAAATGAGACATTTGTCTCACTGGACTGCTAGTAATATACTATTGTGATTTTCTTTGCCTTATTAAGATTGCTTCTTAATAGGTACATAAGTATGTATTATTATTAATGTTAATAAATATAAGGATTATTTCTTCAAGTTAATGTTAAGTTCATTTTTCAAAAATGAAAACAAGTTAGCAAATAATGAACAAATAATATAAATCATTCCAATCTGCGCAGTCAGAACCATCACAATTATTTTTTAGTAAATTCTGACAGGCGCAATTTATTGTGTGTAACTGTTTATTTACATAAACTTCAGCAGCCAATGTTTTTTTCCAATAAATAATTAAATTACCTGGGTGAATGCTTATTCAGTGTTACATTTCAATCGTTATTTTACATAAAATATTCCAGTGCATTTATGTATGCAGTTTATTTATTAATATATCATTATTATGCGAGTAAAAGTTAGTTTAGCTTTAAAATATTACAAATTTGATAAATACCCAGTTTTTAGGTATTTACCCGAGGCAGGGGTAAATACCCATTTATAAATACCCTACCCATTGGGTATTTACCCGACCCACATCACTAAGTGTCCCGCAGCCTCATTGTACCCTAGGCCTTTTAACTGAATTTTGGAAAATGATGCCGACATCATAGATAGGCACTGATACCATCATTTCCAAAAATTAAGCATCGGCATTTCTTGATATGAAATTTTACGCCGGGCGGCTTCGTTTGACGCTAAGCATATGTGCCGCAAACGCTGCATCGGCAAGCGGTTTAAAGTCAAAGCTCAAAGGGCATTTGAACTCCTTCAGAAACCTGAAAATATGCCCAGCATTTACAAAAATTAATAACGGAATTTGAATCGCGATGTAAAATATTTAGATCTAAAAAAACCGATTTAACTTATTTTCTTCACCATTTCATATAGAAGTGGAAACAATTCCGGATGAGTTACAAATGGAATTAACAGATTTACAAAACGATACAAACTTAAGAAATAAATTTCAAAATGTTGACATACATAATTTCTATCAAAAGTACATGAGTTTAGAAAACTTCCCGCGATTAAGCGCACATGCACAGCAAATAATGACACTTTTTGGAGTCACCTACGTTTCCGAACAATTATTTTCCGCAATGAAAATAATTAAAAGCGATCATCGATCTAGATTAACTGATGTATGATTAGAAAGCTGAGTGCGAGTTGCTGTGTCCATCTATATCTGGAAATATAGACCAATTGATGGCGATGTCAGAGTGAAACAAAGTTATGAAATAGGCAGCGATCACTACCTACTAATAGCTAATAGAATTAATAGAAATGGAATCGTATATGTGGACAACCGAAACAGGACAGGACAAAAAAACAAGCAATATTCAAACTTACAAATTAAAAAATCTGTAAAAGGCTTTACTCAATACTTCCCTCACAGTGGACGTTGTAACACAAAATTGAGCAAAGCTGTATTTTCGATAAACATATTCCTTTAGCAAAATGACGATTAAGCGCAATGTTTTAATATTGTTGACATAATATTCTATCTAGTTACTCCAATTTTTTTTTTATTTTGGTACTCAGCCAAGATGAGACAACCGAGAAACCAGGAAATTTACAGATGGTCACAAGCCCAGCGGCGAGGGGTTGACCACCTGGTAATTTTTGTGTACAAGCAGTAGTAATTGCCAGCAATTTTTGTAATTTATTGACAATTTTTGTAATTTATTGGAAATTGCTGAAATTTATGGGCAATTGCGGTAATTTTAAGAATTTATTGGCAATTGCGGTCATTTATTTGTAATTTTAAGAATTTATTGGCAATTTTAGTAATTTTTTAGCAATTTTGGCAACTTCTCAGCAATTTATTCAACGTTTTAGTAGTAACCTAATGTAACTAAAAATGTGGTGGTACTTAAGCTAAACGAAGGAAGATCACGGGCTCTAAATGTATAATAACTGCACTATGTAAGGTAGACAATTGAGAAAAATAAAACATAATTTTCAGAACTTACCTTTTGCAACTTAATAAAATACAGTTAATTTAATTTTATTCACAAAAAAGTGTATGAACAAAAACAGCGTAAGTATGCGATTACAGATACATAATGAAATAACTTCATTTGTGTCCTAGAGGCAAATTCTACCATAATTATAAAGGTAAAATTTAAAATTAAAACCCGATTCATTTGAAATCTCGCTTAAGCGTTTTATACAAAGAGTGAATAGATTCTTGATCTACTTTGGAAATAAACATTGGACACACCCCTTCCATAGTAATAGGACGAAAAAATATATATTTTTGTTCAACGATCTGAATATCTGCTTGTTTTGGCCAAACAAACTCGTTTAATGACGATTTTAAAAATTTTACTCTAAACAAATTTCCATCTAAAAATTCTAAGATTCGTCCCAAGTACCATGCATCAGAGTAATAGATAGCATAATAACACTCTAGGTATACTGTGACAGACTGTGTGGACTTGTGTTGAGCTATCTTCTTAGCGGACTGACTCTTAAATCTTAGTAGGCGATCGGTACTGACCCTGCAAAAATAATCGACTGTAATAATGGTAATCAAAAGGACCTTGAAAAATTACCTTTGGTGTTTTTCATTCAGGAGCCAACACAATGACACCTTACGAATAGTTTTTGTGCTGTTATCGTTAACCCTTACTTTTACGAAAGGACTTCTCACATCTATTTCCTTTAAATTATGATCAACAAAATTGATGTCATCTGTATCGTTTAATATGATACGATCCTGATCTACCTCATCCTTTTCGGTTTCTAAATCGGCTAGTTCGTTCATTCTGAGTAAAGTCATGGTTGATGTTGCTGAATTTTCATGTTCATGATTAGTCACGTCGCTTTCTTCATCTTCTATCTCGTCGTTTTCAACTTCGGCTTCATCGGTTACTGTTGTTTTAGGAACAAGACATATATCAGACCAGTTTTTGTCGTCATCGCAATGTATACCTAATATACGGCAATCCACTTTAGCTTTCTCTAAGGCATTCATACAAATGGCCTCAATTTCGTTATCATCTGGATATCGAATTGCAGAATTCATATTCTCCACATTTTTAAGTTTTATATTGCGCTTTTTGTGTTTTCGAGGAAACACAAAGCTCTCAGATAGATCGTTTACTGTATTTACTATCGTTTCAATCTTATTCATTCTATTAATAATGTCGAGCATACTAAAGTTGACAATGGTTGAAAATGTCGAGGTTAAAGAGCGAGTAGACCTGAATGCTTGTTCACACGGTTGCGAACTGAAAAGCCATGTCGAGAAATCTGTTTCGTTTTGTAGAAGTTCATTATCTCTGTACTTCCTTATTAACTTTATCATTGCATGCGCATTTAGCTCAAGACACAGGTAGGAATTTAGTGAAATGAAGTTCTTGGTCATCGAGTATTCAATGGAACTTCGTAGCCAAGATCGCCAAATTCTTAAGAAAAATGTGACATACCAAATCAATTTGATACGATCGTTAATCAATATTTCTTTACTAAGAAAGTTTGCAGAGCAAATCTTATCAATTTGAGATATGCAACTGTTCCAGCACTATTCTCCACATTTTCCTCTAAAAGGTTGGCCACTTGAGGTGCACACAAATTCTCGACTGCACGAAAATTCATTTTGTCTTCTCCGCGGAGGTCACTAGAAGTTAATAGGTGCTTATCTTTACCAACTTTTAATAATAACTCCTCCAAGTGCTTGGTTGTGACGTAGAAATCACCCATAGGTAAAATAATATCTGGTTTTAGAAGTCGCGTTCTTAATTTTGTTCCTATATGGACAGCGTCTTGAACACATAATTCTCCACTGTTCAAATCCATTTGGAACCATTCCCACGATTCTTCGCCTTTATGTTGCAGTAACGCCAAGTTTCTCATGGATTTCAAACACCTAGGGTCACCATCAGTTGAGAACCCTAATACTTCAATACCATAACGCCTAGCTTCCGTTTTAATTCTCTTCCAGCATGATGTAATATCATCACTTGCAAAACAATTGTCAGTTCCAAATATAGTGAGGCAAAATGAGGGACTCTTGTCCATAGAAGCTTGTGCCATTACCATATATGCATATTCGGCTTTCTTTTCGTTGAGAAAATACTCTTGAATTTGATGAGCGGATGTTGCTTCGAAATAATTGCTCCTTGGCAAACCATTGGAAGTAGGTATTACAAAGCCGACTACTTTATTATTTTTGGAATTGTATTGAACTCTACCGGTAATTTTTGTGGCATCCTCGCTGATCCATACAAAGTTTGGTAAGCCTCGCTTTGAAAGAAATTCAGATAGTTCTTTGAATCGGAGCACACCTTCATCTGCATTTGTATTAGTAGCATTTAAATGTTGACTCAGAGTTGCTATGGATGGAATTGCCTGTGGTAGATTTGAGTACAAAGTTTCATACAGCAGTCTTCCACCGACAATAAATAAATATAAACAAAACTGTTTGATTTCATCGTCAAATCTATTCGAATTCTTAGTTTTATTTTCATTTGCAACGGTTGTTTGAATCAAGCAATTTAAAAAATGTGAAACATATTCCAATGTATTCTGGGTCTCCCTGGATATACAGTTTCTCAGGAAAGACGCTTGCTCAAGTAGCAAATTTCTGAGTTCTTCGTTTTCCTGGAATATTCTTTTAACATCATCCACTTGTTCAAAGAAGTTTGTAATTAACGGCTGGTTCTTAACCCTCTCTCTACTTCGCTTTGCTCTTGAGCCTCTCGAATTTTTATTTGTGGACAGTTCTGCCTGAAGGTTTGCAGGGGCGATCGAGGGTACGACAGACGTTGTGGGTTGGCGTTTCATCAGGTACGTAGCAGGATTACTCGCCTTTGTAATCCTGCTACTACAAAAATTCTTATCTTGATCTTCATGAAAGATAATTTCTTCATCGGAATCTGACTCTATAATCCGCTTTCGTGAATTATGGGTTTGAACTAAGGCTATTTCTTCCATTTCCTCATTACTTTCAATTTCGAGTTCAGTTTCAATATCTACATTTCCTGAGGTTGCTTTCTTAGACTGTTCCTTGATTAATTGTATGGATGAACCAGAAGTGGAGCCAGAAGTGCAAAAAGATAATATACTTGATTCTTCGCTCCCCTTCTTCACATGTTGAAGCTTGTTTTGAGCCTCATTTGGATTTTTCGTTTTATTCTCGACATGCATCAAAAAGTGCGTGTAAAAATTTGATAGCATCCAGTGATATTTTCCATTTTTATTCATTTGCTTTCCCTGAAGCAAGAGTAAAATTCAGTGTTTTTAGTATGAACACAGGGTGCAGGGTAGTACACATCGGATTGGCCTTAAGTTAAGGGTGGCATCCTGCCGGATGGAAGAGAATTCTGGGAAATATTAAAAGAACACTATACACGTTCCAAACAGTTTGCAATAGGTTAAAACATTGCGTAATTAGACGAAAATAATTTTTCAAATTTCTTTCGCATCAGGGTTTAGCGAGGGTATTTACAACTTTTGTATGTAACTTTCATTTTCTACTCAAAATGAGGGTATAATAAAAAATACTCCAACTATTGCGGCCTGTATGCTTGCCTGTATCATTAGAAATGAACCATTCCGCCACATACATACTTTTTTGGATAAGGTGTAAGGTAAGGACTCCACTTACCTACCTTAATTTTTACTTTGCAGAAAGAACACTGGATCGAACACTTTAAACCTCCACCAATATTTTGGCTGCATTCATACTCGGAATCACGCATCTTCTCCATTAGCACCGATGTCGAATTTTTCTCCAATATTTTCTTTTTCTCCATCACAGATTTAACCCAATTCAAAATTAGAACTTTCACGGTCTTTGCTTGTTCGTTCAGGTCAATCGCAATGATTGACGGTGCATTGAATTCCGGGATAGAGTCGGCAATACTTGCTGCAGATTCAGATCTTGTCGAGGATCTAGTCGATAGTTTGAGGGTATCCGAGACCGTATCCCCATTAGGCAACTTCAGCGAATCTCTCGCGGCCAAAATAAGTTTCTTATGACCAATTCCAAATCTGAATTTCTGTGGATTTTTTTAATAAAATGGACCAAAATACTCTTCGTGCTGGTTTTCTTCTATCAAGTCCATCAAATCATTCCTAACAAAAGCTTCCACCTCGTTTAAATCATCTTCGGATATTGCTCCAAGTGACACTCTGTTTCCTAGCCCGTTGATTTTTAATATGTTTTTAACAAACAAGGGAAAACATGTACTTAAATTGTTTTCAATTAACTCAAAAAACTAATCTTCTGATTCCATAATGCACGTGAACACCGATAACGAGAAACAAAAGACAACTGAGAACTGAGCGCGCAAATATGATGTTGTTGCAATGCCAGCCGGCCACTTGAAATCGAGCCCTCAGCCCCAAGGACTCAGCGTATCTCGATATTGAACAAGTCAATTCCTGGAACTACTTTTGGAAACAATCTTTCTTGGAAATACATTAACCATAAAATGACAAAACGTCCAAAGATACGTATTTTCAATAATATTAAGCTTCAGTTACGCAATTAAAAAGTTTGCTGTATATTCAACAGTTCTATACCTACTCATAGATACCTATAATTTTCATATAAATAAATATTGGTAATTTTAGGAATTTATTGGCAATTTTGTAATTTATTGGTAATTTTGGCAATTTATTGGCAATTGCGTAATTATTTGTAGTTTTAAGAATTTATTAGCAATTTTAGTAATTTTTTGGTAATTTAACCTTTAGAGTACCCACAGGGGTCCTTTGTGGGCCCACAGCTGATTTTGTATTAGTAACTTTTTGATTTGAATAGTTGCTTGCCTGCAGCTCCAGCTATGTGTTAAGTAGGTGTTGTTTGAGGTTATGTTGGATGCTAATACACATTGCATAATTAATTTCAGTTGTATAAGGTAATAATTGCTTTGGGACCTCAAAGTACCCCTGTCGGTGCTTTGTGTTATAAATAATAATTACAGAAGTATTGGGTTTTTTCCAGATATTTATAAAAATGAGTAACGATAACCGTAAACGACCTTTGAGCGAAAAGGAGCTTGCAGAACTTGCCGACCAATTTGATGAAATTAGTGATCAAAGTGATTATAGTGATATAGACAGTAACGTTAATATTGCAGAGACAGTATCCGAACCTGACGATTTTCTGGAGTATATGTCAGAAGAAGATACGGATTTAGAACCTGAAATTAGTGACGGGCGGGCAAATAATAGTGAGAAACTACAGGAGCATATCAAACCAGCCGTTCGCGACTGTGGGATAAATATTCCAGGGCGAACAGTAAAATACAACGATGATACAAACATAGAGAAGAAACGTGGCAGATGTTATCAATGTACTCGAGCAGAAGATAAGAAGTCAAGAATTAAATGCGATGTATGTAAAAACTTTGTATGTGAAGATCATCGAAAAGAAATCACGTCAGTAATATGTATTGCAAACTGCGAACAGTAAATAATTAATTCATAAGAAAGGGCCTGTTTGCCATAATAAAATGTTCTTTTATTTGTCAGTTAGTATTTAAGTTTTGTTAGAATTAAAAGATCCAATAAATCTAGTTTGTAGCTTGTTTTTATTTTTATTTCAAGTTAGAGCTGCAAATTAGCTTCACATAAATTAAAATAACAATAAACTGCTCAAGGACAGGTCTAACGAGTAGCTTCAGAATGTGTAGTTCAAAATGTGACCACCGAGCTTCTGTAGATGGCGCCAAGTGGACAAACCGCCACTGTGCTACAATGCTTGGAAATTTTGCAAAGTGGAAAGCCAAAACCAAATAGCGCATGAAGGTGCTCGGGACCTTAGCAACAACTTTGCCCCCTTTCAAAATTTCGATATCTGTAGCCGTTCGAAAGTTACAGGCGATCCGGACGGACGGACGGACGGACAAAACGTTCGCATAAGTACGCTGAAGCTACTAATAAATGATAACGCAATAATGCAATATATTAGTTCCACAAGTGCGCAGAGAATACGGACCACAGTGGACCCCTGTTGGTACTTTACGTTGCCAAAATAGTGTTGGTACTCTAAGGGTTAAGTAATTTTTTGGCAATTTTAGTAATTTTTTGGTAATTTTTGTAATTTATTGGTAATTTTTGGCAATTGGCAATTTTAGTGTACACAATTTTACCTGGTGGTCAACCCCTCGCCCAGCGGTCTGTTTTCTGCAAGCAAAAGTAATTGCCAAGGCGGCATTGTTCTGGGCTAGTTTATTGTTTCATGAGGATACTTTCATAAAGACAACAAGTGGGCACTGTGACACCAAATAATTTTAAAAATCAAAGGAAACTGTGGGTAAAAATATCTTCACGTTTCTAATAAATTAAATAAAATTTTTAAATAAAAAAAATATCCTTAATGAGATTTGAACTAGTGCCTGCGAACGAGCCCGAACATTCGATCCCTTTGTTCCCCGGTGAACTACGGCTGCGCTGACTGCTCCACGCCCGCGCTGACAATTCTTGCGATCCAGGTGTATTTAACGTAATGCACTTATTCGTTGTTTGTTTTTGTCTCGTACAACAGTTATCCTGTATTTGTTGAATCCCATTTTTGGCAAGGATAAAGACAGCATTATGTACAGTTGCGGCTAAATTACTTTTTCGTATTATTTTTAATTTGGAATTGTTTGGCAGTTGTCAAATATTCAATGTTGCAGTATGACATTTTAATAAAACAAATTCAAGCAGCTAGAATTAAACAAAAATCTGTTGTAAGAGTTATCCCATTTTTTATTGGCCGCAACTGTACAAATTAGTAGTTTTATATATTCCTCAGTTCAAGCAAAAATAAACAAATTTAATTTTTTTAAGGTGCTCACCCTGTATATATTTGTATGAAATTGTACCGGTTTCATGCCAGGTATATATATAATGTGTATGCAAAATATCATCTTCCTCCGCAAATAGTTTTTGAGTTATACTGCCAACAGACAGACAGACAGACAGACGGAATTGAGAAAACCTGCTTTTCGTCATCTAAGGACCCTGAAACGTGAAGATCTGAAAAATCTCGGAAGGTGATTTTTTCGCGATTACAATACTTCCTTTGTCTTTCAGACGAGGGAAGTAAAAATGAAAAGATACAGCTAAAGTATAAAACCTGCATTGAACCCATACGTGAAAATCTCAACGAAAATGAAAATCTAGAAGAAGCTTGGTCGAACCTTTTTACCGTAAGGTGTAAGGCTGATAATATTCATTCATGGCGGAACATTTGCTCTTGACACTCTCAACGTTTTGTGCACCCGGAAAGGTATCAGATCTGCGTTTAAGTTGAAACCAAATGTCGGATAATTTTTAATATTATAAACTTTGGCTGTTAGGTCTTCTTTTATAACAGCTGCGGCAATTTAAACAATTCTGGGTCTGTTTCTTTCCTTTGTTCAGATAAAATTTTATGGAAGGTTCCCATGAAATTAAAAATTGCCTACTTTCCTTTTATTTTTGTAAAAAATGACTATTTAGCCATGTTTTTAGTAAGTAATTGCTAATTTATTTGTCCCTTCCTCCAGGCAAATTTCTAAGAATGTCTCAGTTCTACGCAAGCAACTTTTTTACTATACTAAATTTCAAATAAGCATGCAGTACTTGGAACTAAGAAGCAACCGTAACTATAGCCGTGATTGGTCAAAACAAAGTCATCATTACAACCAGCTGAAAATAAAATCTTTTTTCAAAATTGTCAATTTGACATTGGATATGATTTTTAAAATTATTTTCTCTCAATCACGGTTATTTCAAAACAGAAAAACGTAAACAGTAACAAAATTCAACTAAATCAAGAACTAAATTCAAGATGAAGACCTTCCACTAGTACACATTTTTCTAATCTTCTTCTAAATTCTTCATACACATCTTCGTTTATGCTAACTACTTCCACAATTTTGTAGTTTGATAAATCAATCTTGCCATCGAAATCGTTTTACACTTTTTGCTTTAAACAGCTCCACAAGACGTAGTTTAAAGGGGTTAGATCAGAAGACAGTGCAGGTCAAGCTATTGGTCCAAACAGGCCAATCCACTTGTCAGGGAAGTGAATATCTAATACTCTCTAGCTTGAATTGTAGTGCGCAGGACATTAGTCTTGTTGAAAATAAACTTTTCCGTTGATCGTTTATTTATGGGTTTCGTTAATGCATACAAAATCATTCATTAATAGCCCTTATTAATGAATGATGTTTTATTAATAAACGATTTTTAAAAATCTGTTTATGTTGGTGACACTGTCAGTCTATGTCAAATTCGAGGTTTGCAGGTTAGGTATTGCATCAGTCTGTTTCAAAACTGACGCACAACCTAACCTGCTAACCTCAAACTTGATATAAACTTACAGTGCCACCAACATAAACAGTACCAACCTAAGAAAAAAAATCACAATCATTTATGGTCACCAGGTACGATTAATGTCAAATTCTTTTCATGGAATAAAATTAGATTTTCTTCAAATTAATAATATACGATCAACAGAAAAATATTGTTACTAACTCGTATGTTAATCGGCGATTAATAATCTCTACAATTAACGCACTCGGGCGTTAAAATGTCTCGATTATTAATCACTCCCATGAACATACTTGTTTGTTAAATAACTATTAAATTTACATTGTGCAATTCGCCCAAAACAAAATAATTTGGTCTACGATCGTGTCAAAATCACAACTTTTTGCACAGTTTCTAGTGTCAAAAGTAACGTTCGTAGCACTCTTTAAATTATGCCCGAATTACGTCTTTCTCGCACGTTGCCATTGGTGGCGTGTTTTAATAGTATATTAAAACACGCTTTGCCGTAAATTGCAATGTCAATATAACCTAGAATGCCTAACACAATGTGAAAGAAAAAGTAGCATATAATGCACATGCATACAGGGTGAGTTAAGATAGCGGCACCCCCGTGTTAGTTCATTTAATATTGATATTAGAAAAATAATTTATTAACAAAAGATGTTCAGAATTATATGCTCTATATTATTGTACATTTATTTTATTTCATGGCCTACTGAGGTTTGAGCAGTGACATTCAACTTTTTTATTTTAAATGACACCCTGTATATTTTTTACATTTTTTCGGAAGAACTATCTTTTCTCTATACGGTGCTATAAAAATATTGTGATGTTAGATGGGAAAATTACACCGTTAAACATGATTAAAGTTGAAAAATGTCCAAATTTAGCAACTTCATCTAGTAACCTTGTTTCGTGGCAGTAACAGTAAAAAATTTGTTGTAACATTTTTTGTTATGGAGTCAAATGACAAAAACAACACCATTAAGGTGGTAAAATAATAATGTATCGAAAGCAGCAAGTTTTTATTAATAAACAATTTATTCTATGAATACAAAAAAAAGTAGGCCATGAAATAAAATAAATGTACAATAATATAGAGCATATAATTCTGAACATCTTTTGTTAACAAATTATTTTTCTAATATCAATATTAAATGAACTAACAGGGGGGTGCCGCTATCTTAACTCACCCTGTATATATAACTAAATATTTGAAATACTATAGTATACAAATGCTCTGAATTCAATCAATATTTATATAAAATATTTCCCCTTGCAGAAGAATATTTCATTTAAAGGTGTATTCTTAAAAAATATATTCTAAATGTGAAGTTTTCAAATATAATTCTTTTCAAAGCTACCAAAATAATATTTTTTATTTTCCTTAGTTCTTTCTTGTTTTTAACATCTTCTAAAATGGCTTGTTTTTGAAATGTCTACATCAGTTTGGTAATAAAAATCGCTTTGATATTAACTATACAAGTTTGATTATGAGCATCTTAACAAAACGAGTTTGATTGCTAAAATGAAGCAGTGAGCCGAGTTTTGCGGCAATCAAAGAGTCTCGTTAAGTTCCCTAAGCAAACGTGTATTGTTCAATATGTTATCTTTATCAATAAATTCTGGTTCAATGTATTTTTTTATATAAAAAGGGTGTGATAACATCTATTACCGCGGTAATGAAGCTCTTAACGATACTAAAATTAATTTGATTAATGGTCTTTTAACAACACTGATGAAGATAAATAAAATAAAATTTACTCAGTCCAAGAATTTAATATTAACTTGTGATATCTAATAAATAAAACCTAACATTGGTGAAAATTTAATCCGAAGTGGTACAAATCCAAATAAATGAACGTCGATTTTAAAAGATGATGGATAATTTCTTTAAAATGCTAGGGTGCCTTGATGTCAATTTGACGTTGTTGTCCTTTCCAGGGTACGGACACATTGTTGTCCCCTCTCACTCTAAAGTACTTCAGAGTGAGAGGAAACGATCTGTCCGTACCCTGGAAAGGATAAATAAGTGAAATTGACATCAAGGCACCCTAATAAGTGCTATGAAAGGAAGTGTCACACAGACGGTCGTCTGCACTTCTCACGTACAAAAGAAGTAACAGGCAATAATTCTCTGTACTATGAAATAACTTTGGCATTGTCACAGAAACCATTACTGAAATGACGATTTTTCTAACTTATCGATTAAAGATTGTGGAAAAATATTTTTCTTAAGACAGTATCAATTTCCTATACTTAAGATATTCAATTATTGAACAGCATTTAACAAACACTAAGAAGAATGACAATGTTAAAATTTCTTGGTAGGTAATATATGGAAATCTCTAATGGTGCTTGAAAGTACTCCAATTATGAACATCTCCCATATAATTTTCTTTATCTACTTTGCGTTTGTACTGAGGCTATTACGATACGCGTTTGCGTATCGTAATAGACACAAAGCAATGCTATAATAAAAATACTAAAAATTTTCATTTTTTTGCTTAAAAAAGTGGCAAAGTAGATAAAATACTGTATGATACCTCGTTTATAAGGCATTTTGTAGCACTTAACTCCTTTAGGGCACTCTTCGCTTCGCTCGTCGTACCCTAAATCCGTGCGTGCTACAAAATGCTTCTTATAAAACTTGTATCATAATATACTATTTTTTCAATTCCTCTGAAAAGGCACTAGCCTATGCTAGTACAAAAATTATGCAAATTTATGCAAATTTGGAATTTTGCAGCCCAAAGTATAGTGTTAATTGATTTCCAGAGCATCTTTAAAAATGATACATTAAAAATAATGTACAACAAGAATAAAATTGCATCAATAAATATAAACTATTCAGACCCATACACAATTTAATCCAAGAATATATTGTAAATAACACAGAAATAAATGACCTATTTATTAGTGTAGTATTATTAGTAAAAAATATATTGCGTATCATATCTTGAAAATGATAAGATATAAACTCAATAAAGTAGCATAAAATTATTGAAACTCTTCTCTTTTCACTTTTTCTTTAAATTAGGTAATTAGTAACAGATTTTTTTTTTAAATTAAAGGACATTGAAAAATATAAAGATTTGTAAAATCCACTACAAAAATTATTAATTTTAATGTCGTTAATGTCACATTCGTACCTTGCAGTGCATGTTATCAATTTTGCAATAACACACACACATAAAATGACAAATATTGGAACAAATACTCAGATACTCACTCATGGTAATGAGGTCTTGCCTTCCTTCCACAGGCTGAATGAGAGTTGCAAATGAAACATGTAGCAATGTACGCACATCCCATGTAGTTTCAGAGGTTCGTTTTACTTGCAGCAGTTGATCATTAAGGGGCATAACTAGTATTCCTCCCACTTTTAGCAAGTTCTTCATGTAGTTCTCATGATGTTCTGGGCAAGCTGCCCCACAATACACTCGATCATATTGTCGAGTATCACTACTAAGGCACAAGCAATTTCCTGAATAAAATGTTCTTGTTAAAAATTACTTCCCTTCATTTTTTACAAACTTATAATTTACCTTGTACAAATTTAGGTTCACAAAAGTCATATTCATCAATTGCACCGGAATATTTCTTAAAATCGTCCAGCTTCTTCATGGCATACTGAATGACATCTTCGTGGATTTCCACGCCATGATTAATGCCGTTAATGCCCAAGACCAACCCCACCATAGTGCTCAAGTAACCCGTACCAGAGCCCAAATTCAAGAAACTCAGCCCAGGCTGGAGGCACAGCCCTTCCATGACCTCGCTGTAGATGCACGGTGCCGAGAGGTGGAGGTTGCCGCTTTTCCATGCCAGGTCCTTGTAAGCGTTGGTCCGGGAGTCTGGCAAGAAGTATTCGGCCCGATCGACAGCCCGGAACACCTTCTCGACGAAGGGTGTCCTGATGTAGTCGGCCTCCAGGAGGTTGTCGATCAGGTCGTCGTTGTCCTGCCCCGTGCTCACAGCACCACCCATTGTGCAAACTCACCTGCAACAGCTGGAAGGGTCGATAATTGCATTCAACGCTATTTTTAATGCGGAGAGGTGCTGATAACTAATCAAAACAAACAAGTCCAATGTACCACTCCTGGCCTTCAGCACTTCGTGCAGCGAAAATAAGGACTGTCACGCAGTTTCCAACGCGTAATCCGAACTCACCTTCCTTTAATTCCCAGAACGTGTCGCGACCCAAGCGAAATATGTTTTTCAAAAATGAAAGGTGAAGGAATTTGTGGAGATTTACTACTACGCAAACTCTGTCATGAACCAGAAAGGAGATAAACAGAAATCTAGTAGTCAGATGTCAAATGTTCACAGACGGGAGGGGGGGCAAACCAGCTGTTTCGCGATTACATCAAGACGCCTGCGCGTGTGATAAACACTAAGGTAAGAGGAATAATATTTTTATTTTTTATTTTTTTTAGATTTGTGTTTCCCTAATTATGTTGCCCTTTGGTAGCTGTCCTAATTCCACGTTAGCTTCGCGAGAAAAGTCTCTGATTTGTTTGCGCCCTCAGCTAGGGCAATATTTTCCGAACAGAGGGAATTTAAATCTGACACAGCAAAACGAACCTTTGTGAAAACGTTGATTTTTTCCAATAAAAGCCACTTGCAGAACTTTGATGGGCTTTTAAACGCACATGGAGGATCTGCTATTTATTCAAACGCCATAGCCCTTTGCTGGAGGCGCTCCTGTTGCCACAAACTTTAATTTATAATTCCCCTTTGTATTTGACAACAGGTATACACTTTTTAATTATAATCATTTACGATCGAACTAATGGAAATGGAGTCGAGCAAATGCATCGTGCTTGACACTAATTTGTGTTAGACTGTTACTTAATTGCATTTAAATTCGCCCATCCGAATAATGGGAGTTGGGTTTGAAAATGCGACGTAGGCACACAGAAGTAATTTTACCAACAGGCTTGAAGTTTACTGTTATACTCCCAACAGATTTTTTTATTAAACAGCATTATTGTTGTGGCTGTTGTGTAGCAGACTGAAAACGTGTCCCAATCTGTGGAAATTAATAGTAATAGAACCTGCAAGAGGTCAACCCCCTGAAGAACATCACCCACATATCCTGTGCTGTTCTTTTTGAAATGTAATAAGTGTCTAAACTGAATTTTTTGTGGCTTTGGTAAGAGAGCGGTTGTAATAACGTGCAATTTTAGTTTCGGGCGAATTTTAATAAGTAATCAGAAATGCTGTGGCGAACGTTTTGATTAGGTAGGTGAAACGTACAAAATTTGGCTACTTTGTATATAGCACCTATATGTACTTCTAATTACTTCAGTTTTCCTTGTTTGTTCACAACAAATCTTGGCCTGGAAACTAGGCTGATACGTGTAAAATGTATTGCTGTTAATGTGGAAGTTATTTGACTAGGGTTATTATCGAAGTGCCAAGTGAAACATACAGCACAATTAAAATTGTCTGGAAATCTATAAAAGGTCACTAACAGCTTTTTACATGTGTAGCGATATCACTTAAGAGGCATTCTTAATAATTTGGTTCAGGCAGTAGAGAAAAATTGCTGCTTCCTCACAATTATGCAGTTAAAAACTTTGAACGAGCAGTTTTCTGCGCCTTTTTATTTCTCACCGAAAGGAAGCCAAACTTCAAATTTCTGCCCGCGGCGCTGCGAGTCGGAGCTCGGAAGTCGCTGACGATAGAGACAATTGAGGATCGCGGAGCGGCGTTTGCTCGCCCGGAATCGGCAGCGGGGGGCAAAATAGAACCCCCCGATTTTGAGCCCTTATAATTTTCCCCAATTTATTTTCGCACGCGTCATGTGGAGCGCGAAAATCAACATCGCCACCATTTCGTTGGTGCTCCGCAGCGGCCCCCCGTTCCCCTGGCCGCGCCGCGCATGCGCCAAATACATAGATATTCCCGATTTTCCGAACGTGTATAATAGTTTAGTGCTCTTGCAAAATTAAGTTTACGAGAAAACGGGCTGGTGTAGACCCCGAGTGAAGGTAATTCCACGCAAATTTTACCCCCCGGCCCGAGCCCTCGCCAAAAGTTGCGGCCCAAACGGCGCGGGCACCGTTATTTGCAAAGTTTTGTTTATTGTGGTTTGGAGTCACAACCGTCAGGACAAGGACTTACGTATCTTGCTTTGTGAATATTGTCAGCGTTTCGGGTCCTTTTCGAACGTCGTGCTGGGTTTCGACTGGTTTTACCCCAATATCTGCGCTGGTCGCAAATGAGCCCCCGGGACGCGTTAAAAATTAAATAATCAAGTATAGAATTGTGTGTGTCTATAGTATGCTTCAAAAGTGTAGTCCTTATCTAACTTAATTAAATTTGCAGAGATGTCTTCTGCTGCCTCCACGGAGTCAGTTGACATAACCCAGACAGATAAGTCTTCGGAGAATGCAGGCAACACACACTTCATGGCAGCTTTCAATAACCCTGAGCCAACTTCGGATACTGCAATTCCGACGCAGCTTGCTCAGTGGGTCTACATCCAGACCCCTCCAAAAATTACCATGTCAACGCCGGTTAACAAAAACAACACCACAAATATCGTCGTCAATACCGTATCCCCCATTCAAATTTCCTCAAATATAACCACCAAGCCTCTCTCGCAAGCTATTACATTGCCTACCAACCAAAGCGTCATTTTAGCCCATCCCGTTGCAAATACAGTTAAACCACAACATTTGTTCATTCAAAAACCTGTCCCTGTTGTACCCGTTTCGGTGTCTACAAACATGGGGGCCAAAAATACTCTCGCTTATCTCACTATGATTAAGACGCCGCCACAATTGGGGGCCTCCCAGCCTAGCCAGAAATATGTGATCGCACCCATGCCCAAATTAACAAGCAACCGCTTGCCGGCAACTGTCACCACCAATTGTGTGCAGTCGAAAATCGCTCTCATGCCTTTGTCGCTTCAAAATACAATTTCAAAAACAGCCTCGTCCAAGCATAAAGTGTTCAATTTAAAAATCGCAGATGGGCAGCTCCAGTCAGAAAACAACGGTGCCATAACGGTTATGTGCGATAATTCCAAGCCTGAAAACGGGCAGGACGAAATGGAGGTGACCTCATACTTCAAGCGCGCCCGCGAAGACCAGAACAAGAACGAGTTGGAGAAGAGCGAATCAATCGAAGATAAATCGTACGAGCTTTCCATTGTGGAGGATTCCGGTTCTAAAAACGATGTGAGCTTCACCATTACTATTCCTGACGACTCGAAAACGCAGCTGTGCAGGGAGCCGCATAAGTTTCCCAAGCACGGAGTGTCGATACTCAAGAAGAATTTTAATTTAGACGCTAAATCAGACAAAAGTTTGATTATCAGTGCCCTTCCTAATTCCATAACAACAATTTCAGATTCGAGCACGAAAGAGGTGAGGATCAGTTCGAGCTTTAGCTCCGAAGAGCCTGTAATAGTAGCTGAGCGCAAGGCCTTTCCCCAGAAGGCGGAGCGGCGCAGAAAATCCAACTTTGCCTACAGGAAAGACTACGACGAGGTCATTGTAACGTCCAACTCCATATATGAAAAGAAAAATTCAAACGGCGATGCTAGTGTGGTTGTAACTAAAGAGAACGATGCCACGGCAGCGACTATCCTTCCTACGCCTCCAGCTATGGAAGACGTTGTCGAAATTAAACTGATAAACGAAAAGCCCGACATCAACATGAACGAGGACTTCGATGCCAAAAAAATTTTAAAATGGGAAGACGGCATTGGAACTCTCCCAGGTAGCGACATAAGATTCCAAATCAACGAATTTGGCTTTCTGGAGTACCTTAAGAACGACGAATACAAGCAAATAATTGAGAAAAAGACGAACAAATCGAAAGATGGCAGCAAGAAGGACGACTTCCAGGAGGAGATGCGCTGTTTGGAGTGTGGTTGCTACGGAATGCCATTGGAGTTCATCAGCCCCAAGCACTGCAGCTACGACTGCCAGGAGGCCGGCAATAAGGCGGCTAAGCAGAAGGAGGCGAAGATAAGGCGTAAAACCAAAAGCTGGCTGAAGAGAAGCCACGATGTAAACTCGAAGTTGGAAAAGGACGACTACATCAGCGAGGAGGAGAGCACGTCCAACGAGAACTCACAGGTAGAGTTTTAAATTTTTTGTTTGTGGAAAAAACCAAACTGTCTTTTTAGGTGTTTTCCAGCTTTTTGTATATTAACAATTATATTTTGTTTTATTGACTTTGTCATACAGCATTTGAATTATTTGGGAAGTGACTAAACTGCTGCAGCAATAGATTGAAGAACTAATTATTAACCGCCACGTGGGACGAGTAATTTGAATGTTCTACCACTGCGGTAATATTCAAGCCAGCTCTAGATATTCACTATATCTGCACATAATTACTTAAAAAGGATCTTTTATCACGTACTGAAGTTCCAAAACTGTTATGCAATAGTATCACCACTGCTGACATAAAATAATCGATGCACGCTATAATACAAATGAAAATAATATAAATTCTCAAAAATTGCAAAAAGTAAGTTTTTTAAGAGAATCAACGAGTAAACTTCACTTATTAGTATATTAAGTATTAAGAATCGTAAGGACATTTTACTGATCGAATACAATTGTTTGGAAAAGGAGCGAAGCAACGACTCCAATTATTGTGCGTGTATAACTGGAAAAATATTAGCAAATTGCACATGAAAAAATACCTACAGATAATGGTTAGTAGTGCAAGGGAAAGTGATACTTTTTTTGATTGAGCAGAAGTTTTACATCTCAAGTCTCAGTGAGTTTCATGTTGCGTTTGAGTTAATTAATTTAACCACTTCAAATTAGTGAGGTTATGACCATCGAGTGAACAAAGTTGATCATTCAAAGGAGGGATTATGTTCCAAATTGTAAACAGTTTCATTATTAATACGAATATTATTTGGAACAGTATGACAATGAATCTACATTTTTCTAACTTGTTAGGAAAAAATTCAACTTTTCCATATTAATCATTGCATCGATTTTAATTAGGAAGTGATATACAGCATAGTCTTATCTTTTTTCAAAATTACTCACAGCAGGCCTTGAGTTCTAATATTTTTTACAGTTTACGAATGTAACCTTAAAAAGATCGCAAATGTCATTTTGACAGCTGTTTAAACTCTGCAAAAATTATTACATTTTGTAGAATATACTTTAAAAATACCAAAAAGCTAACAAAATAAACTAAGCTTTAACTTTTTTGACATTTTAAAGGCATATTTTACAAATTTTGTAATAACTTTTGCAATATTCCAACTGGCAAAATGACATTAGTGGTATTTTTAAAGTTAGGTTAGTACACTGTGAAAAATATTAGAATTCACAGCTTGCTCCGAGTCATATTGAAAGAAGATAGACTGTACTTTCCACACTTTCTTAAAACAGCTACAAAATGAGTATTTCCTGTTTTTAAAAATTTTGTTACATTTACTACATTCAAAATCATTTAGAAATGTGGTACACACAACACTTTTCTGCATACTAACGGCGATTCGTTTTACATTTGGCAGTACTGACGTGTTTTGTTGGTGGTACTGTAAGGCTCTTTGCACACAAAGCTACTCGAAAGAAACTAAAAAGTAACGCAATTTAAACTACAATCACTAACCAGTTGTTTGCTCGTCACCGCTAGTGTATTTATATGGAGGTCTGCTCACAAAGCTACAGACCGGCTACTGGTTTGTAACCAATTTGTGATCAGGAAACTCGACATGCTAGTCGCCAGGCTACCAGTTACCAACTAAATTCGAAAAAATGAACAACTAGACAATATGAATGAACAAGTTCGCAAGGGAGGTAGAGAATTACCATCTTTATACTATAATTATACACTAGCAGAATATTCTAATATATGGGTGAACCCAAAATTTTCTTCTTTATCTTCTATATCTATAGTGCGTTTCACTTCTCACCTTCACACCCTTGTATCTTTTTTATTTATCTTCTGATCGATTTTAAATTTTGATCAGCTATACTACCCTTTAAAAGAGTTATTTTAACAATTTTTGTATAATTTTATTGCCAATCAGGCTTACTGCGATCAAAAATAGATGCATAGAAATACCTTTTTTCAATAAAACTACTATGATTTTGATTGCAGTAGGCTACTAGTTTTCCACTAAACTTATTTAAAAGAATGTAAAAAACTAACATTTTTAAAGGACAGTATAATTGATAAACATTTGAAATAGATCAAAAAAATAAATAAGAAAATACAAGCCAAGAAGCGAAACATGTTATGAAATCATATAATAATAATAACAATAATTGTTCCATATTTGGATTTTGACAATTATTGTGGTTCTGGGCAACTTTTTCTAATAACTTACATTGATAAAACTAGACCTACTGATTTTTAAATTTTTCAAATTTTTGATTGCAGTAAGCTACTGGTTTACGGTAACATTATTTCAAAATTGTAAAAATAATGTTTTGAAAGGGTAGTATAACTGACTAAAATTATCAGAAAATAGATAAGGAAGATAGAGGGATGTGAACGCAAGAAGTGAAACAAACTGTATAATAATAATAATAAAGAACCATGTTGTCCTCGTCACTTAACATATTTTATTTTTCACTATATTATAGTCAAAACAGTCAATTATGTAAAATAGCAAACACTGATTTAAATCTCGTTACTTTTGCTTTCCTCCGTGTGCAAAACAACAATAAAAACCAATTACTAATCAGTTTATGATTTCAATCACTGACCAGTCCGATCACTATTGAGTAGCTTCGTGTGCAGAGGGCCTAAGTCTTGTCAAATTCGAGTTCTGCTCAGCTTGGTTATGTTTTGACATTTAGTGTCACTTTTATGTAAAAATTTAATATTTTACATTTCTCATGAAATGCGATAAAATAGTATACTCAACACGTTAAAAAAGCGGTTTTACTGAATTTGTATGGCCATACTTGTTCAGTAAAACAACACTTTTCTAAACTAGTTGCGTAATATAGTATTTGCACACTCTTTTTAAAAGGGTTAGGAAATGAATATTTCCTAACCGTTTTCAAAGCAGTAAAAAATTCTGTTACTGCACATTTATTGATCTAAAAAACTAATTCTATAGAAAAAATAGTGTACAATGGCAGACAATAAATTTAGCCCGGCCTGTCATTCGCTTGGCACTGTTTATGTTGGTGGCACTGTACGTCTATGTCAAATTTGAGGTTGTGTCAGTTTGTGTCAAAACTGACGCAAAACTTAACCTGCTAACCTCGAAGTTGACATAGACGTACAGTGCCACCAACATAAACAGTGCCAAGCGAATGACAGGCCGGGCTAAATTTATTGTCTGCCATTGTACCTGCCATGTGTACAAACTCGATTATTTCACCACTTGATAATTTGCAATTTGCAGTAAACATTCATCTTGTGCTGGAATAACTTTGTTTTCCATACTTGGTAGACAAATGACTATTTTACTCATACTGATCTCTTTACATAGTCTCTATAGCATCATTAAAATTAGCATTACTTGTAAACTCTATTAACTATAGTCCCGCATTGTCGAAAATGATGTTTTATGGTAGCACTGTTAAATTTCTATTGGTTTTTTTCTTACTACTAGGTTGGACACCACAAAAGTGTCATTTTTAAAATTTGCGTTTTTGTTGCCTGGCAACTTTTATTTATTTTTGCCTGTCAGTTCAAAATAAAAAATATTTTGATTTAACCATAACCTATAATTTATAGTTTTGACATTAGTAACTTAATTAATTGTTTCTGGTTACCCATAGCTTGACTTAAAAGTATTAACCATGATATAAAGGATCGTTTTTAATTGAATTTTGACATTGACAATCCGGAACTATAGTGAATAGAGTTTATCTTAATTACTACTACAGAGTGATTTTTTAAATACTGAATTGCAGCAGGCCCTGCATAGCCTGAATCAGTTGGCAGTACTGAAGTGCATTGTCAGTCTATATCAAATTCGAGGTTAGCAGGTTAGGTTTTGTTTGTCATTTGACACACACTAACGCAAAACTTAACCTGCAAATCTCGAATTTGACATAGACTGACAATACACTTCAGTACTGCCAACTGATTCAGGCTATCCAGGACCTGCTGCAATTCAGTTTTTAAAAAATCACTCTATGTTTTTCACCAATTACTTTATTAGTTACATTGTCAGAGTGAAGTTTTAATTATTTATAGCGGTATTATAAACAGTGACACAATATTTATTTTTACGTATATCACATTCTTCCTGTACTATTTATATCAACATTACTTGGTTATTGATTTCGACTACAATCTTCACAGATTACTTTGTTATTTCTATTTATATAGTCAACAGGCTTAAGTTTTCATCTATATTGCACCATTTATATTTATTTATTATAGCAATATTATTTGTACATTACATCTCATTATTTAAACTTTTGGCGTTAAATTGCCATTCTCATAATTTGCAGTTCTACAGGATGCGGCAGAACGACCTCCCCAATTTGGGAAGAGCGTAGCCAGGGGCTGGGTGGGGGTACAGCAGTGACGATCTGAAACTGAAATATTAAAAATTAAAAACTCTTATTGCTAAGTATATAATCACAAACTTCCTTGAAAAACGAAACTAAACATTCTTTCAGCCTAAACTAACTGTATAGGGTTATTCTAAAGTTACTTGGGAACTTTAAACTGTTGTAACTCTTCTACGAATTAGCTAATTTTAAAAATACAAACACATTTAGAATTATGAAGAACCGGGATTTATTATAAAACGTACAAATTAAGTTAAATGTTGAATATGACTGCCATTTTCCTGCACAACAAAAAGAAACCCTTCCTCTAAAACTATGTACAGAATTTTGCAGCATATCTTGTGAAACTGCTGCAATTTGTTGGGAAATTGTCTGTTTCGAAACTTTCGCAGAGCATTCGAAATGCTCCTTTGACACTCATAGTAGCATTGAATCAAACTAATACGAACAGGAAGATCTAAAACCATGCTATGACGTTTATGTACACAAATAGCGTGATACTTTGACATACAGAGATTATTATTTCATTGCATTTTTTTTACAAAGTTTAAAACAAGACGTATGTGCACTATATTTAAATCCCAATCCTTCCTCAGTATAAATCTGCCATCAATTTTTAAATAAGTGAGTATATGATTAAGCTACAGCAGTTCAAAGTAGGGTTTCCAGTCCCGGGATTCGGTCCCGGGACAGTCCCGGGATTCAACCACAAAAACCGAGTCCCGGGACCACAGCCAGCCCAGGCGAAGTCCCGGGACCATATCAACATGCGTGCGTATACTCGATGTCAGAGAATTAGGACGGGTATTCACCGGCGTCCGGCGTATTACTTATTCGTCTGCACGTTCTGCATTATTTGCGTTTTGCGTAGGCAGGAGAGGTATTGTTTTCGGTAGGTTAGAATTAAACCTGTGTGTTGTAGACTTTTAAAATTCTGTGCTAAATAATTTATCTTTTTAGGTTTTAAATGTATTCGTTATTTGTCTGCTAAAGCATTACAATTAGAATGAATTCCGATTCGCAACCTACCTTCATTTTACATTAAAAAAATAACGATTTGAAGTCAATATGGCAACAATTTTACATATTGAAGATAAACAATTGGCGAAATGTAAAGTGTGTTCCTATAAAATTATAATAATCAGAGGCAGCTTGCCGAAATGATTACACAAGCACTTTGCAGTTCAAACAAAAGCAAAAAATGAAGAGCGACAGACATTTTTAGTACCAGAAGAAAGCAATGAAGTTATATACGAGCTCCACCGCAGATTGTCAGTAGATAAATACTTTATTTAATTTAAAACACTTGTTTTTCTTTGGAAATTGCATTCGAAAAATTTCACCTGAACACTATTTTCCTTTCGGGACCATTTTCGGGATCTTCGGGACTAGTCCCGGGACTTTAAATTTAGCTCGTAAGTCCCGAAAACACTTTTGGTCCCGGGACTTGGAAACCCTAGTTCAAAGTCCCCAAGTAACTTTAGAATAACCCTATACATTGTTTTTAAAAAACAAATATAGGAACTATTTAAAGTTTTTTTAACAAATAGTTCCTATATTTGTTGCGCTTTGAAATTGAAAGCATCCCCATCCTAGCTCCATAGGTGTTTGTAGCACTGTAATAAGCTGACTCTTTTTTATCAAAGAAATGTCTCTTATATTAGGGAAAAACAAATATATTGTTTATTTGCAATTGGCATTAAAATACGAGAAATTGGCAGTAAAGTAATCCATTGTTTTACGACTTTTTGTAGGTGCCGAGGTGACAGATAAACATCAACCGACATTAACATAACCTACAAATGTTGGTTATAATGTTGTAATTTCTCGATTTCAAATAAAACATAATGTACTCCTCAACACTGAAGTTAAACTTCAGTGCCTTGGTATACAAACTAGGGATGTCGGCGGGTACCCGGGTCGACCCGGGTAATAGTCAACCCGGGTATATTTTCAGGACCCGGGTACCCGACTAGTAAATTATGTAATGCCCAAAAAGTCAGCCTTTTTCGGAGAAGATAATAAAACTTAAAAAGAATAGGAATAAGTTCTAGAAAAACACAACAATGCAGTAATAACAAGAATCAACCCATCCCATACCACAGAATGTTGATTATTGTTTCATGTAAGGCAATAAATCCGCTTCACAGAAATATTCAACTCGTCAATAGCACCATTAAATCGCATCAGTATTGGTTGAACTAACATAAACATCATCTGTGTGATGTTGATGCTGCTACCAATTTCGCATAAAAAGTCACGTACTTAAATTTGATAACACTTGGAAGTCTGAAAATATTTAGGACAGACGACTTGCAGTTTGCATTGGCGAGTAGGTAGTATTTCAAATTAGTTCACTTTAAAACTCGCGGCATTAAAATGCTTAGAGCATAGAGCTTGAACATTGTATGAAACTACAAAAGTACCAACAAATAAGAAAACAATGTCATAAAAAAATCGCCTGTATGAAAATATTTTCATTCGCCAGAAAATAATAAGGCAAAATGTAAAATCTTCGGGTACCCGGGGGTACCCGGGTACTGCTTTCGGGTACCCGAGTTTGATTTTAGACCGGGCACGACATCCCTAATACAAACTACTATTTTTGTACTATTAGGACGGAGGAAGTCCTTTCCCTTATCACATGGGTCAATTACACTGAGTATTTTTCGTATATATAACATTTTTTTTTTTTGTGTAGAAAATTTAGCCAAAATAAATCGACTTCTGGTTCTTTATTTAAACTGGTCTTCTGTCTTTTTTTTCTATATCGCTTTGCTCATCCTCAGACATTGGGGACTCACATTCAACTTGATTTTCACTTTCCCCTTCAACTTTCTCCTCTAGTTCATTGGTTTCTAAAGCATCTCCACACACACTTCGTCCAGGCACAACATTATTTTCTTTCAACGAACTCTTTCCTTTAAAATAGCAACAAATGAATCAGTTCACGTTGAAGTGTTAGGGGACCATGGTGTTTGAAGGGATTTTATTTAAAACTGTCTTGATCAAATGGATATACTCCGCATCCAGCATAACCTGACTTAATATTATTTGTACCCCTAGGTTCTATGATATGTTTTATCGGACTTTTTACACACCCTAGACAGAGGAAAAAGTCCGATCATAATAGACCACTGCCAAAAATGACATCACCCTAGGTTCTACTTTTTCTAATATTGTTTTCAGTAAACCAGGAAACTATATTTCGGTATAGTTTGGTTTTTTTCCAGGTGAGTAGCACGTTATCCCACACATTTTTTAATGGTTTAAAATATGCCACATCGAGAGGGTGTAAAAGATGCATGATGCTTGGTGGTAACAGCACAATATTTATGTCATGTTTTCTATGTCCTTCAATAACAACTAGCAATAAATGAAAAGCTAAATTAAAACATTTTTATCTTACGTGGATTTAAATTTATATAGCAGCAAGGACACGGAACAGTATGTATAAATATAGGTATCAAACCTGCTCTTTTTGTACAGTTGTACCGAGCACCTTTCAATTCATTCTGGGTCCAGCTCTCCCATAAGTAATCGGCTTTATAAAAATGTATGGTGGTATTGCTTTTCCATTAGCATTTCCACACATCATAACTAAAGTCAATGATTTTACTCAAGTAAATGGTCAGCATGTTTTGTTGTTTTTTTGACAACAACATTTTTGCTCCCAGGATCATTTGTAAAGTTTGTCTCGCCAAAGTTATATACATAGTTTTTTGTTCCACCCTCTATTAATTATTGTAATTTGGTGAAATATTCTCTAACTGTAACATGTGCTCTTGCTTGTTTTATCTTTTGGGACAAACTACAGACAGCATATTGGAATATCTTTTGCATTAGTAGCAGGCATATTATTTCTGAATTTTTTGTCTATAATTTCTTTTTTCTATCAAAAAATCCTTGACTAAAAGACTTGTCTAAAGAAGTTAAAGGGTAGCGCCAATTGACACATGCTAAAATACCTTCTACCAGATGTTCTTGATCCTTATGTAACAATGATTTTCGGGACCGTGTCATTATTAAGGTCTAGGAGCTCAACGTTTTGCCCACTTTTGTAAGAGGCTTCATGCAAAACTCCTTTGATCTCTTCTTGCTCCTCTTCAGATAGGACAGGTTGTCCTCATTTTAATTTATGCTGACCGTTCACTTTGTAAGTCAAAGTGCTTTTGGGTATTGCATATCTCTAGAAGCTCGTCTTACGGACATCATTTTTATTTTTCAGCTTCAATTGCATTGTTGAGGTACTTTCTATTATAGTTTGCCTTGCTTCTGATTGTTTGCTTGTAATTTCTAGTCATTGCTGTCCAATTCCTCTCCTACAAGGTACAAAAAATTATAAAACCTTTCTTAGAAAGGTAACCTTATAATTTTAACGTTTGAAAAGCACTGTATGCTATTACCAAATTATCAGTCTACGTCTACCCATACTTACCAAACAAAGAAATCCAAAAGTAAAGATGAAGCCACTACAAATAGAAGTTTGCGAGGTACTAAAATTTGATATTGTCAAACCAAAACACAAATACTAACCGCACTTTACCACTGTATGGAATGTCAAAACCTGATTCTGCGGTATTTTCAGATTCACAACATAACCTTACCCTGCTTCCAACTTACCAATGTCTTTGACACCAAACAAAAAATTGCGGGAAGTTGAAAATGTCCAATCTCATACTGCTGTTTGATCTCGCCCTGTTTTACAGTGTTTGTTTTGTTATAATCATCACATTCGTTATACAAATCTTTATTTAAAAATTGTCTTACAGCAAAAGTATCATATGAGCAAAAAGAAGAGTGGCTTTGGAATTTTGAAGTCGTGTGTATTATAACAGCAGAAAATGTCATATATGTATTATACATATATTGCTAGTAGGGCCTGGAAACGGCCGAAAACATTACGGTGCCAACATAGTCTCACTCTGAGTATTACGCGTATAGTGCGCAATGCGTGAGAATTTGAACTCCGCCTTTAGAAGCGAATTTTAAACTTGACCACTTCCCCACCACGCGGACGACGCCGATGCGCTTGCGCACAGCTCACCATATACATTAAAGAATCGGTTGTGTGTCTCACTTACTTCGTGACTTCCCCACTCATAGCCGCTATCAATATAGTATTATAAATATATGGAAAATATGTAGCTGTCATTGGACATGTGTTACAAAGTGAGGTTATGTTCTTCTTTTTCTTCCGCCGCAGGCTTAGAAAATATTTCCGTTGCGTTATTACGGGAAGTTTTGATCGCGTTGCGATATTAGCCAGCCACAGTCTATAAAATGTCACTGACAAAGATTAGGTATAGTTTTCTGGTGTAGGAGTCCCAGTGGTTGTGTTTCTGTTAGAGGTCTTGCCATATCTCAGCGACCACAAATGCGCAGTGGAGCAAGGGAGAAATCTGTAGAGCGAGATGCCCAAATGGTGTTTTCAGTACAACCTAAAAACATCAGGCTAGCTTACAGGCGCGAAATTTAAAATAGGTTGTGTCAATATTTCGTGTTTATTTGATAAAACTGTTTTTTATAGTAAACGGAAATATAAATAGATAAAGAACGCATACAGAATTTCGATCACTGCGCCGGGTCGCTGAGATATGGCAAGCACTCTAACATATCCATAAAAAGCCCTTTTAGTTTTATCAAGTTTTCTTCAAATGTTGTTTTGGCATCCTCCATCGTTTTACTCAATTGTTGTATTCAAGAAATTATTGTGTTGGAGAACCATAGCCGTACTTAACCAGCGAATTTCATTACTTCGGCACTGAAATTTCCTCTACGTGATACAGTTTCAGTTTAGGATTTAGATATCTTTTTTTTTACGTGCCTTTGCTACTATTGTCCTCCACTACCTATAAAATTATAAACACTCTTGTTTTGCTGAATTGGATATTTTAGTTGATAATTTAGTGAAAGTGCTAAATATATCACCTTTTATTCAAGGGCATGTTATTTATATCAGTATCCATCTGGTAAAAACACAAAAATTAATGCTGCTATACCATAACCTTACACATATAATTAATTAGAACATCAAACATTTCAGATAGTCGTTTTAGAACTAGGCGAGATACTAGATTTTAGAATACATATAAGACAATTTTGAAATGTCTTACATTAATCAAAGCATTAAATAATTGTAGGTTATGTCACTGATTTGTGGAAGTATCAATATTATTTTGTTGAAATTTGCGTCATATTATTTTTATAGTATTGTAATTAGAACTACGTAGGTGCCAGTTACATATGTTATGGCAAACTAAATCCCACCTACTGTCAACAGATTTATATTTCAGAATAACAAAAAGGCCTTTGTGACAAATGTTTATAAAACATCAATATTATACCAGAAAGAACTTAATAAATTAATGCAAAACCATCGACTGCTGTCGGATATTCTGTTAGGTCTGTTTATTAAAGCTGAATGCATCAATTTGACAATTCCAACTACGAATCTTTATCAGAATCGAATGACTCTGGTAACGAAATTACCACAGGAGAAACGTCAACCACACAATGTTCTCCCATACATTTCACTCAATCACTCCTGATAAGAGATTCTCAGTAATTAATGTAGTTTCTCCACTTATCAGCATCACATTTGCTCAAGATTTTTTTAAAATTTGGGACTGACATTATTCACTTATGTAGTTTTTTACCTAACACTCATATTCGATGGGTTTGTAAATACAATGGTAAAGAGGAAGCCTTAGAACATTGATGTTGTTTTGCTTTAGAATGTCGTCAATTTTATATTTTTTTCAAAAATATTTAGGTAGGTTTTAACAAGGGTGTTTTGATGTCAATTTGAGGTATTTGTCTTATAACAGGGTACGGATCTGTCCGTACCCTGGAAAGGAACAAATACATCAAATTGAAATCAAGGCACCCTAGTTTTAACTAGATTCCAAAGTTGTATTTTGTATTGTTTTTATCAAAATTTATTTTGTTTTGATACAGTCAAGCCTGGAATTTTTATATTTGAATTAGTAGTTGGTCTCTTCTTTAACAAGTAAAAACGCTGAGTGATAAGAATAACGATAACACTTTTACCCCCAATGCTAGTTAGAATAAACACCAACTGATTTTCTACCCACTTTAGCAAAATTTTGCGGTTCATATTTTTATGGTATCTAGTAAGGGTGTTCGATATCACAAACTAAGTATCGAATAACGAAGAAAATTAAATATCGAATATTATTCGATATATCGAAATTCGAATAACTATCGAATTATTCGAATAAATTAGTTATTCGAATAACTAATTTATTCGAATAGCTTATTCGGATAACTAATTTATTCGAATAATTTATTGCAATAACTTATTCGAATAACCAGTTTATTCGAATAACTAATTTAATGTGAGTAGCTTTGAAGCACAATAAATGGTAACAGCACTAAACCGTATTTTTCTCCTTTGAGAAAGTACAAAGGCAGAAAATACTTTACTGTTCACCTTCGAACACGAACGTAAACTGTAATTTTTGGACAGAATTGGGCATTGATTTATTGCAACTATATTTTAATTTATCACTAAAGGGGTATCCCCACTTCCCCACATCCCCGATTTACGATTCCAACCAATAGGCAATATGTATCATTACTAGAATAAGTTGTTAAAAATCAATTAATAATTTCTAGAAATAGTAATCTTCTGTTTAACCTATTCTATCTGATATCTAATACAAGTTTTCTGACTTATGATGATTAATGGCCATTTGCTAAATACAAATAGTAATCATTAGGCAGGCATTTGTTTTGGTATTATTGTAAGGAAATTGAAAAGGACTAACAATACTAATGATTAATGATAACCGATAAGATTATCTAAAGAACTTTTCAAGCAATGATAATAAACAAAATAAATAATCACGCACATCTCGGAACCCTAATATAGATCATTTATATGTCATAGCCAGCTTGATAAAAAATGAAACTGCTCTGACCATTTTAATTTTAAGTAATTAAAATGTTTACAGTTTGATATTTATAATGTGGCTTTGTATTCTAACAAGTTTTATTTGCATAAATAGGTATTTATTCCAATAATTCTTTATTCGATATTCGCATAAATTTATTAACAATAAACTTATTCGAATTATCCAATAAATAATTCTTGGTATGAATTTATTCGAATAAATATTCAACCGGATAAACTTTTATTCGAATACATTTTTATCCGAATAATTATTTATTCGATAATTCCAATAAATTTATTCGAATAATTATTTATTCGATAATTCCAATAAATTTATTCGAATATTTATTCGATAATTCGAATAACTTTTATTTTAATATCTTTATTTAATATATCGAATTATTCGAATTATCAATACAAATGCACAGACCTAGTATCTAGATGTTCAATTTTTGAGTCTTAAAGGTCATACACTCCAGTAGAAAACCACCACATTAGTATGTAGGAAGCACTGAATCTCTTATGTTCCGATTTCATTCTCTTATTATTAGTACATCTATCATCATCTTTCAACCACATTCGTATCATGCTTCTGTTCTGGTATATCCAGTTTTCATCTAGGTAAATAAGTCGCTTCTTCCTCGCCATCAGCATATTCCAAGTATTTTTTTAAGAATTTGAGTTTATTCCAAATTCAATCTAGCACGGTCTATTAAATTGTGAAGAGTAAAATGCTCATTTTTTCATGGTACAGTAGAACTCGCTTTTAACGATCACGGTTACAGCAAATTCACATTTATAATGAATAATTTTGAAGGCATATTTGAATTACATTTGACTTAATGCATGTATTTCATGTTTATTACGAATTTGTTTCACGGGAATAATGAATCAAAATTTAAGAATATATTTTTAGGACTGGTCCTTTTCATCTCCTAACAAATGTAACTGAAAGACATTATTTTGTTCTGGTAACGTTATAATAACGAAGGTTTTCTAGGAAAATAGTGGTCTCTAGCTCTTTCTAGCACTCTGTAGAACTACTACATCATATGCACCGAAGTGCGCGAGCTAGTGGGCATTATAAGCAACCCCGTTTTTCTTAGAATCCAGCGGCTCCCTGTAGGATCCAGTTCTTCGAAAAGCGATAATGGGTTTCACCCGATGTTATGGCTCAGTTCTGTTATCGCATTCTGCAAAACAAAAGTGTTGCGTCACAGCCTTAGCTATTGTATTTTTTTTTAACAAACTCCTTTACAGGATTAAAAATACAATAGCTAGGACGTTGGCCGATAATGCAACAAAAAGAGTTGTGAAAATCTTCAACTGGATGTATCTTAAGTCGTTCCTTTACTGACATTCCGTATGTACCTACGAATTTTCTGGTTGTGAAAAAATGTCGGGAGTCAAACGGAAAATTTTATCGGTTTCCAAAAAAAGTAGAAATTATACGGGAGTTGGAAATTTGCTCAAATTATGACCTTGGATATGACGAATAACGGTTATTACGAATAAATATAGCGGTCCCGTGGAATTCGTTATAACCATACAGTGTCTTATAAGCTCAATTACTTGCAGAAAATGTTTTTCCAACTTTTTAAAATAATTTGAAATTACTTGTGCCTTTGTACACCTTTTTAAATTCTTCAAAGTAGCTTCTAGCAGCTGTTTTTACTTCGTTAGTATCCATGACTTGACTTATTAATTGGAATTCAGATATTATGAATGTTTTTAATTTGTATTGATAAATTTTAAATTTCCCTCCATGCAAGATGAAAACTGTCTTGCCTAGTTCCAAAATGACTACACCATATGAATTATGTACTCATTGCAGACTAATTATTTTAGTTACCAAATAAAATAACTTAGCCACATCACAGTCTCATTGAAGTTTTTTTACACAAAAAGCAAAATAATCTGATACAAGGCTAGAGGCCGTTACTTGCAAAGTTGCAAATGCAATCACTATGGCAAAATAACATCAAGTTACTGGTCCACCAGTGGTTCACAATGAGTTCAGTAATCTACCGCTGTGGAGGTTCAGCCGTCGCTTACAATTAATTGCCAGTTGAAAGTCACTAAACCACAACCCGAGCTTTTCCCAAGATTTTTCTAGACTTTTAAAATATACTCCTTCTAGGACAAGTTCAACTACCCCTGGACTTGCACCAAGAAGGGTTTCTCGTGGGCGAAGTACTTGGAGCACATCAAGGCCAAGGCGGTGCCAGTCAAGTTCTTCAAGGACCCTTTTCCATACAACCGAAACGGCTTTCGGCCTGGCATGAAGCTGGAGGGAATCGATCCGCAGCACCCTTCCTACTTCTGTGTGCTCAGCGTGGCCGAGGTGATCGGGTACAGAGTGCGGCTGCACTTTGACGGTTACTCGGAGAACTACGATTTTTGGGTTAATGCGGACAGCATGGACATATTCCCTGCTGGGTGGTGTGAAAAGTATGGACATGTACTGCATCCACCCCCTGGTTATACGGAAGGAGACTTCAACTGGGCTAGCTACCTGAGGCACACCAAGGCAACCGTAGCTCCGAAGCACCTGTTTGCTAATAGAGCAGGAAGCGTGAGTACACAGCATCTATATATTTAAAACGTGAAGCGTTTTCTTTCGACATCTATTTTGAGACTTCCACCGGGCCGATTTCGATAATTCTTTTTTTAAATGAAAGCCGTCACCGTGTAGATGTGCACAAAAGTCTTAAATTGCAAATTACTGCATAACTTTTAGAGAAAAAGCATAATATTGTAGTGCGTAAGTGACGTAGCTCTGTCCTGCGTAGCAGTGGAACAAGTAAGTTCTCGAAGTCGGCCAGCGATGTTCTGGCGAGTTTTGCAATGATCCACTGCACTGCTCGATTTTGTTTGTGTAAAATACGGCCGGCTGAATTCTTAGAGAAACGTCAAAGTGGCAGCGAATTTTTAAAAAATTTCAATCTTGCGTTTTGAAAAGTAGCGTGTGTGAGTGAATCTTGACTGTACATCAGTTCATTATTAATCGAATGTACCTAAACATCGTCCATTCTCTTGCAAATAGAAAATGGAGAGTACCCCACGATTACAGGTGAAGAGGATACAATTAGAATACCATCTCAACTAATTGCCAAGGAGAACATCATTATAGAAATATTTGGTAATAGTTTGTCAACTCTTGAGAACGCCCTTAGTATCTCAAAATTCTCAATTTTAGCGCCAAAAAAACGAACATTGCAATGAAATTAACCACAAAATTATACCTGTCTTACCTGGTTATGCAAACAATATTTGAGTGTGATTACAATTGCAGATAATGAGAACATTTTACAATTTTCTACGGAATTTCTAGAATCGTAAAATTTCAGTGAAAACCCTCCACATTGCTTAACACTAAAAATAGCGGCCATTGATATTCTCTTGAGAAATTTAAATGTGTCTACTGGTATAGATTACGCGTATAGATTTAACATCTGATATTGCATTATCTTTCTGCTTTCGGAGAAGACAGTTGCCTGTACGCCTAGCATTTGCGATGACAATTAATAAATCGGAAGGACAAATTCAAGGACAGCCAGTATTTAGCCATGGTCAATTATATGTAGCAATGTCACGTATGAGTTGTTTTGAAAACTTTAAAATTAAAATTTTACCTATTAGATCGTGCAATACGTTAAACATTGTCAACAAAGAAGTGTTATAAGTTGCAAAATATGTTGCAATGGATGGGTTTTGATTTACTGTGGTTTTATCCGCTCGACTATGATATTTAAATGGCAGTTGCTCTCAAGACAAAAAAGTGTTATAACAGTGATTTTTCAAAATGCAGTATCTGTACAATAAGGACATATTGTCTTGAATTTACATAAGGGTTTACCTGAGAGGATATTCCAAGGTCGAATAGTACAAACTTCTCTTGAAACTCTGCAACGAAAACTATGTCAAGCCGTGACAGGTGTCGTCAACCTAACATAATATATTCCCACATTAAGAACATAACAGCAAAACCTGGCTTCGAAAAAGGGCGATTATCACTCTGAAGAATGATAAGGCACTAAAAATCAGCAACACGCACCTCGGAGCCTTTCATTCTGAGGAAAAGATCTACCAGTCGATTAACACTGTGGTGGAGGCAGATGACACGGTGCACTACCACGTTGAGTTTCTCCACACTCTCGACCCTCCCGGACTGCTTCCAAATCGCCTGTTTTTAAAAGTTAGAGCACCCATTATACTACTGAGAAACGTGAAGACTCCCAAATTCGATTTGTGGTGAAAGCTCCGCATCGAAACGTCACTGAGGCCACAATTTTGATAGGTTTTGGAAAAGAGGAGATAGTCTTCATCCCTCGAATACCCCTTATTCTTTCAGACAATTCTTTTCAATTTAAAAGACTGAAATTTCCCGTCAAAACCTGCTTCGCCATGACGATCAACAAGGTGCAGGGATGGTCGCTGAATCAGGTTGATATCGACTTGAGGGAAGACTGTCTCTCGGTCATCTAGACTGTTTAGGGGTCAGTTCTCCAAACAACTTAGTGGTGCTCAAACGAGACGGGAAAACTATACTATACTAAACAATATCGTCTACAAAGAAGTTTAGTTTTTTTACCCTCTATTCGACGGGATTGACTTTTACTTCATAGATCGTTACATAACAAAATCTGGGGAAAGTAAAAAGTTGAAATTCGCCATGAAAGTTCTTTTTACAAATATGGTCAAATCATTTTTAGGGCTTTTCGAAATTTATTCCTCCAAAGAAGCTAACTGTATGACACCTGTTTTCATAAAGATCTACGACGAGGAAACTACTACAGGTGGGAAGCTAAAATTCGACATATTAGTTCGTTTTGCAAAACAGATCAGGTAAATTTCAAGGTTTTGCACATTTCATCCCCGAAAGGAGCTAAATGGGACAAATCTGTATTTCTAAATATCGCCACAACTACTACAAGTAGGTATAGGAAGTTGAAGTTGAGCATATTAGAACAGTTTTCAAATCGGGTCAAATCATTTTTCGGGTTTTGGAGAATTCATCACCGAAAGGGGTCAAATGAAACAAATCTATTTGTCAAAATATATCCACGGGAAAACTACTGCAGGCAGTATGTTGAAATTCGGCATTTTAGATCGTTTTTAGGGTTTTTCAAAATACATTCTCTCAAAATAGGCCAGACGTGTTTTTCTAAAAATAATCACAAATGATGTACTACAGGCCGGAAATTGAAATTCGGCATATTTGATCGTTTTACAAATTAGGTCGAATCAATTTCAGGCTTTTTCAAAAATAACTCCCGAAAGGGTTAAATGGGGTAGATGTGTTTTTCTAAAGATCGCCATAATATGGTAACTGCTGCAAGTAGAAAGTTGATTTAGCACAGTAGTTCGTTTTACACATCGAACTAAGTCATTGCCAGGGTTTTATATATATATATATCCTCTCAAAGGGTTTAAATAAGGTAGATGAGTCTAAAGATCGTCACGAGAAGATACAGGTAGGAAATCGAAATTCCCCAATTAGTTCGTTTTACAAATCAGGTCAAACCATTTTCAGGGTTTTGCCGAATGCATCGACTTAAAAGCGTTAAATTAAATAGATCTGTTTTTTATAGATTGCCTTAACGAGCCAACTACTACAGATAGGAAGTTGAAATTTGGCATATTCGATCGTCTTACAAATAGGCCAAACCATTTTCAAGGATTTTTGGAATTCACCACCAAAGGGTGTTACGGTGTAAATGCTCTCTTAGCGGTTGGCACTCTGTGAACACACCTTTAGTGCCGATATTCAGTTCGCGCGCATCGAAATTCGTTAGGTTGGCTATTACTTTTTTTGGTGGTGCTTGGATATTGCGCTTCGACCTTCGTTTCATTTTTACAGCGAAGCTAGCATCGTGCACGGTTTTTCTATAATCTGATGGGGGAGTTAGTCTGCTTTTGATTCTTTGTGTGCCCCTCGCTGTTTGAAGGAGTTTTGGTGTAGAAACAAATATTTGGACATTTAAGTCCACGCCAATTCGCGGAGTTAGTTGCAAACAAGCTTTTATAAAAAAAAATCCGTGCACGTGGCCCATATTCTTGGGACGTGTTATTTTGAAGTTTTGTCCGCTCTCGCGTGAAGCGCATGCCGCTTATTTAATCGATTTTCTATCCGGTCTTACCCTACCCTCAAAATTCTCAATTTTAGCCCTAAAAACGAATATTGCGTTAAAATCAACAAAAAAAGTATATCTCTCTTGCCTGAATATGAAAAACAATATTGAGTGTGAATACAATTCTATCACATAATGACAACATTTTATAATTTTCTAAATTTCTAGATTCGTTAAATTTCAGTGGAATATGTTCACATTGCTTAACACTAAAAATAGGATCAATAGATATTCCCTCGAACATTTTAAATGTCTCTACTGGTTTAATAGATGAGATAAGATTAATGGTACGCAATATATTCGAGAAATGCTTAGATTTGGTATTAAACGGACAAGCTACAGGCAGAAGAGTATTATTACCGCGTATAGATTAACACATTCTAATATTGCACTACCTCTTTGCTTTCCGAAAAGAAATTTTTCAGTGCGCCTATCATTTGCGATGACAATTAATAAATCATAAGAACAAACTATGGATAAAGTGGGATTATATCGTATTTGCCACAACCAGTATTTAGCCACTGTCAAGTATAGGCAGCAATATCACGTGTGAGTAGTTTTAAAAACTTAAAAGCCTAAATTTTACCTAATGGATCCTGCCACACGTTACAAAGAAGTTTTCTAACTTGCAAAATATTTTGCAACGGGTTCACTAGTATTTGTTTACTAGTGTAACCGTTCCAAAAGAAAACTAGCGGTCTTAGATCTTATATTTCAGTAGGAACGGATGGAAAGAAAAAATATTTACCATTAACCATGATGCAAAAGGCATTTTGTGTTTTTCTCAATCTCAATACAAGTACACCTAACGGATTAAGTGATCTCTGGCTAACATGTTATGAAATTATTATGTCCACAGACTTAATTATAATAATTGTAAATGCAAATTCCAAATTTCTGATTACATACAACAATATAAATTCAAATCAAAATAAAAGTAGTTATTAATAAAAAATGCTGAACTTGGTAGCTCAGTGGTTAAGCATCTTGACTACTGATACAAGCATCGTTAATTCGATTCTCTGTCCCAGTGAAATTTAAAAAAAAAATTGAAAGGGCGGCAAATAATAGTTAGTTAACTTTACTCCAGTTTAATCTACATAAAAGTGTATTTAGGTACACAATTTCCGTAGTGGACTAGCTTCGGTAACACTATATTTTTTCATTACAGTATGCAATATTTTTCATTTCTCAACATCTAGTTGCAAATAGAAGGCACAGATTGAACAGGTTATTAAAATGCACATTAAATTTTGTGTCTGCAGTCAAATCACTGTAAGCACACAGAACTGTTAAATGGTTATAGAAAATCGTGACAATTCCACGTCATGCATTTGTTTTATTTTGCTGTTTTCAGTGCCTGCTAGTTCAATTAAATTATAACAAATGCGTATTCATAACCATGGAGCACACAAGGCAAAAGGCATTTGAAAAGTTGAATAGTAATATAACAAAGAGCTATAGATAACAGTAGATAACAGTTATTTAGCTTTACTCCAATTTTATCTATATAAAAATGTATATAGGTAAAAAAAGTGGATTTAAGAAAAAAATTGGTAACATAGTAGTAGCGTAGGGTTGAAAGTACTCCGGGAATGTAAAAAAGAAGGAACAGGCAAATGAATAAGGATATAAACACACCGTATAAGAGATAAGGCAAAAACTTTAGTGGGTCTTGAAGAATACCTCAAGTGGAAAAGAGTAGGCACTAGTGAACAGAAGGACTACTCAACTGTATTCCAAAAAAGTTAAATAATAGGGAGATTCCCAATTAAGGAAAGTGATAAATCAGTTGAGTTGGAGAACTGTGAAGGAAAATCAGCAACAAAAAACAAGTGAAGAACTAAGGGCCCGATATATGAAGGAATTGAAGAACCTAAGCCAGAGATGAGAAGAGAGATTAAAGAAGAGTTCACTGAAAGCAAGAAGTTGCTAGAAGATAAAATAAAGTTGTCAAAGAAAGATATGAGAAAGAAGGAAGAAGCTTGGAAGAAAGAAAGACAAAACCTATTAAGAATAATGAAGAAAATGGAAGGAAAACTAACAGAACAAGAAAGGCCAAAAGGAAAACAAACGTGGTGATTAAGGAGCTAGTAATAAACGATGAGCGTCTTGAGAAAGTGTGGAGCAGTTTCTGAAAGATAAAGAGGGGGTACAATCTGTGGTAAAAGATGTTTAGAAAATAGGAAGAAATTCTTTAAATAAAGTAATAGTAGTAAAAGTAGGTAACTGGAATTAATGAAGAACAAAAGTAAATTGAAAGGTACTTACCATTTACATAGAAAATGGCTTAATAGTAACAGAGGGAGAAATTCAGAAAAAGAAATTAAAAGCTGCCAAGAAGGAAATAGTCTGGTTCTAAAGTGAAGATAGAATACCAGAAGGTGATAACTGATGACAGTGGAACAAAGAGGGAGATCTCCGACTATGGAATCCCTCACAGTACTAGCAGAAGGAAAATACAAGACAGAACAGATTTTCCAACTGCATGTTTTGAAACTGGATTGTGAGAAAAGTAAATCAAAATGGCAAATGAGGGAAAAGAGGAATACGGTAAGCAAAAATACAACAAAGAAAACAGGATATGCAAAAAATAATAATGTTGGCTAGGTGGAAATTAAGAGAGATTACTAAAGCAGACAGTTTAATGGCAGTAAAGGAGACAAAAAGATCTATGCCGTTGGTTTGGCTGCACATCAGTTGACATCTTCCGGGCAGCGGTGTCTAAAATTATGTTAGCTATTTGGATCACCAACCTCTGAAGAGAGATGGTGTAAGAAGAAGAAGAAGAAAGGAGACAAATAAAGGGGAACTAGATTATGGATTTTGAAGGCAACACCTTTTTCAGTGGTGGAACATGAAACAAGTTAAGCAGTCAAGCAGGCTTCACTGTTACAGAGAGTTTTAAGAAATACAATAAATTGTATAATTCAAGACCATCAACAAGAGAATGAGTTACCTACAATTAAGGGGTAATTATTAGAAAACTAGTATAATCAATGTGCATACACATACAGAAGAAGCAAAGAAAGATTAATCTTACAAGCTTTTAGAATCACAATATGAAGCAATTCCAAGTTATGATGTGAAAATTGCAATTGGTGATTTTTATTATAAACTAGGAAAGGAAGCAAGGAACAGATCAATGGTTGGTGATTACAGTAAACATAATTTCAAAAATAATAACGGCCAGACATTAATTAACTTTTCAGCAGGTAGGAAAATGCTTGTTAAAGCCACATTTATGGATCACAAAATACATTGAGGAGCCCAGATGGAAGAACAATAAATCAAATTGACTACTGTTTGATTACAAAAATTCATGCGGCAAGTATAGTAGACTTCAGAAACTGTCGAGGTATAGATATTGAGTCTGACCATTTTGTGGTACGAATCAAATTCAAGCAATGGAATTGGAAGGAACTGGAAATGAAAGATCAGAGAAGAAAATACAGAGTGGAGCTGAGAAAGTCTTGATTGAATTGTGTAACGCGGCATATTGCCCTGGGTTTGCTAATTTAACCAGTCGTAGAAACAACACTCTATTTAAATCTTCAGTATGGTTAAGGAAAGTCAATATTGCTCTAGGTTTGCTCGTTTTCACCTAGAATACTGAAATTGTGCATGCATACACTGCTAGCAATAAAAACCCAACAGTTTACATAAAAGGATATATAATCTGTAAGAGAAACACAAATACAGGAAAATACATTTAATAAAACACACCAAGAATAAACGGCGCCAATACATACAAGTGAAGCTGTCAATAATATAAATTTCTTACTGTAAATGTCTACGGGCAAAAGCTGTTTCTACTCGCGTTGTTACCTATTAAATATAGGTGAGTCTTATATTTAATTAGAGACTACAGTTCAAACACAAACCGCGTAAAAATGTTTAGGTCTCAAACACAAGTTCCTTGAAGACGGATCATGAATGTAGTTTTATTTGCTGATGCAATACGTCTTAGCACGTACTACGAATGCTGATTTAGTGTTGGGGTCTTGTTTGGATTCTGCGAATTCAGCACATACGCATACGTCGCCTTTTATAACAACAGTTAATTACTTATTACGGCTTTGGATTTTCCCGATCTGCCTGGGCCATACATTCACTCGTAAAGTGTAATTACAGTAACTAACCTTGCAGTTGTTTGGTTGCACCGGTTCCTAGAGTGCAGCTTCGGGATTTTAACTAAATCACCTGGCTTCCTTGAAGCTAGAAAGGCAGCCTCAATAGCAGCTTCTGGCTGTGAACTGCAGCTAATCTCGGAGCTGCTTCCCCAAGTGGTCACTTATGGTTCACGCAGCATCCTTTGTTGCTTGGACGACACGCCCACTGTTTTTTTTTGAACAGATTGTATATTACAAATTCTCCATTTATTAAAAATGAAACTGGTAGTGAAATGAAATTATCTAGCAACTTGCCAATTGCCATCAAATTTGTCTTAAATATCTTGCTGTGTTTGCTATATATAATAATGCATTACTATTTCAAGAAAATATACATATATGGACGTGTCTTAACAAGGTCAACATTTAGGAGTTCCTGGGTTTTTCATGACTCCATATGAATAATTATTTTATTTGATTATTTTATGTTAATGAGCTATAAGTAGTTGATGCTACTGCGTGGCTACTATTATACCAAACATTGGTAATAAGGCAAATAGTAGAAAAACAGTAATTTAAAATTTCCCCTAGTAAAATAAATATAGCAGAAATGCGTACGAATTTAAAAAAAATTATGTTCCATTTACAGTTACGGAAAGCAAAAAAGCAATCGTCTATACAGGAATGTACTTAGTCTTTTTACACAAGTTTCCGACACTATATAAAAGCTACATTACCGTGTCATAACACTTAACATAAACAACTAAATTATGTGAAAAATTACACAAGCCTGTATATAAAATCAAACTTAGCAAAACACCTAATGAATACAAGACAACATTAAACATTATTATTTATTACAGTAATACGTAGCACTAATTCAAAAATGTGTTACATGTCTTTAGGCAATCTGTCCAAATGGCTTCAGAGTTGGGATGAAGCTGGAAGCAGTGGATCGCAAAAACACATCCCTTGTGTGTGTTGCCACAGTGTCGGATATGATGGATAACAGAATTTTGGTTCACTTCGATAGCTGGGATGACATCTATGATTACTGGGCCGACCCCACTTCTCCATACATCCATCCTGTAGGCTGGTGCGACCAGCATGGGCACAGTCTCACTCCTCCCAATGGTTGGTATCATGGTACTGTCTATATTTTTATTGATTCTTCGTAGGGCTGAATTCTCACCTCATAATTAAATAAGTCACGTACCTATCATCTTTATTTTATGCATTGGTATTTATATAAAACCATTTCTCTCTCTGCATTTACTTGACGGTGTCATGATTTAAGTTTAATGACAAGATGAGAATACAGGCTATAATTTTTGCTAATGCATTTGTTGTTATTAGAATAGTTTGTGTTATAGCCTGCATTTATAAGTTACAGAATTAATAAATCAAGAAGAAACACAAAAATTGATATTAGTAGGAAAAATTCTGATTGAAAATTTAAATGGTAGTGTCTTTTTTGTAGTTGAATAGAAACATGAACTTGGAAGATTGCAAGAATGTTACCATTAGTATGTAAGTATATATATTAAAGCAAGAAATCAAGTAATTGGTGGTGTTAATGGAAAGTACTACGAAATGTATTTAAATAAAAAAAGTTCGGTAATACTTTTCCAAAAATATTTTCTATTGAGGTTTGTTTCTTATGTTTTTTTAATAGCCAAAGAGTAATCTTCTTTTCTATTAGTACACCGTATAATATTTTTCTTTTTTTTTATAATATTCGTTAAACCAAAACTTCATAAGACAACACAATTAAATAGTTTCATCACTGTCACTTTAATGTCATGTAATGTGTTCTTGTCCGCTAGTTTTTTTCTGAGCGAAACTGGTTTTGGTTGTTCTTTGTTACTATTTCAGTCTTGCCTTTGTTCTTATTCAGTGGGACTATTAGTGATTGTGTCCAGGTGTCTTGAATTATGGATGTTATTTTCTGGTTCTGGTTCTCCAAATATTTGATTATCTCAGCTTTCTGTCTTTTTGTCTTTCTCCTTGTCCTCTTTGAACTCATTTTGTTCTTCCCCCCTATTGTTATCAATTCCCTCCATCTTAATTTTATTTGTCTGCGGTCAATGATCAAATTCCCATGTTTTTTCTATTTATTATTTCTTTGTTGTTCTATTTTACATATTTTTTGACACCTTGGTGTTTCCATATTATCTTACTGTCTCCAGTTTTTGTTCACATCCTTTCGCTTAATACCTCGATACACTTCTCTTTAAATTACATACTCTTTTTCCTATTACCTCTTGCTAGTTGCTATAATATCTATATACAGTGCTTTCATAAAGTGGTGGATAAATTCGTTAAAAACTTAAGGAGTATCTTTTGAAAGAACGCTGGGACCCGTCAATTTTATTTTTATTTCAAATAAAATCTATACATACAGGGTGACCCGTGTAAGAGGTATGACGTCATCGATGTTTTTTTTAAATAGAAGCCCTCTTTTTTATAACGGAATTTGAAAGAAAGCTGTCTTTTTACTTTTTAAGTACAGGTTACATGATCAAAAATTAAGAAAATAATTTAAAAATTGCAAAATACTGAATTTAATTGCAATGAAAATCGTGCGACACTTGTTAATGACCAATAGAAAAATTAGTTCAGGAGCCGTAACCAACACAACAACAAAATTTCTTGGAAATTTTTTGTAGGTAGACCAACCTAACTATGAGGGTTTTCTTACTGAATCTGCATTCGAGCATCAATTCATATCCGGAAATTATTTTTCGTGGATTCCAACAACGGCCTATGTTGCCCTCGTGTCCCGCTCGGGCAGATTAATATGACATTGTTGGAACGCACTCAAAAAAATTTCTGGAAAAAATTAATGCTCTTATGAGATTATATGTGATCATTTCAAAAACAACTAAATTATATCTGCCTGACAGTAACTAAGACGACCAACAGGTTTTTTATTGATTGGCTGTCATTGATAAAAGTGTAAAATCATACTTCTTAAAATAAAATTTAGTGTTTTGCAAATTAAAATTTTGTTTTCTTAATTTTTGGTCATGTGGCCTATATGCAAAAATTACCTTAGCGTAAGTAAAAAAATGTGTTCTTTCAAATTCCATAATAACAAAATCTGGTGTGATACACTCACACAACTTCCTTTTACAGTGATCTTATAATTAGCCAAAAATTTTATTTTTCATTTTTAAGCATTTGTCAAAAATGACAAATTCTACAAAGATGGTATAAAATAGAGCGTTAGTTGAAGAGACAAATTTTCTCTATAATCTTAAGCTGAATTCAAAAATGTAATAATATACCGGGTGTTCTATTTAGAATAGGAGTTAATAAAAAACAATAGAAAAAAATCAAAAGAAATCCATTTTAGAATTATTCAACTGACTAATCAACGCAGAGCCATAACCACTGGTACTACAAACTTGAAATTTGGGAAGAAGGTTCAATTTGTTACATAAGGTAGTGCTAAGAAGCAATTTTTGGAAATTCGACCTTTAAGGAGGTAAAAATGGTAAAATGTGTTTTCACGAATTCTTCAAGATCTCTTACACCTGATGAAATATTGAATTGGTGTTTACTTACAAATAAAAACGTATTTCAGGATTTTGCGCTAATCAACCTCTAAATGTGCTAATATGGATTCAGAGTGAATTAAAGAACCCTTTGTAATTATGTTTATTGAGTTAGGTATCAAGGGAAAACGTCTAGCAGATGCAAATCTGCATTTGGGGTGAATTATAGAACCCCTTGTATATCTTGCGTTTGTTGAGTTAGAGCATTCTAATTTGGCATACAGATGTGTTTTTCAAATTTTTGGAAAGGTGTTTTAGGGTTTTTTTAAATTTCACTTGGTAAAAAGGGAAAACTGAAAAGGGGTAGGGGGTTAAAATTATTAATTTTTCCCTCTGGGTTCACACCAGAATAAAACTGGTTGAAAGAATGTTTAGAAAGCCCACTTCTAGGGGGGGGGGGGGGAAGGGGGAAAAGTTTCACGAATTTCTCAATATCTCTTAGAATAAAAGAGACGAATTTCTGAAATTCCATCTCCAAGTGGTGGAAACAGATATCCTGCTATTTATAATTGCAACATTTAATAAGTAAATATATTTTTGATTTTATTTCATTGTTGTACTAAAACTATAGTTTTATCAATCTATGCGAGAGGAACGACAATTACATACACATTTCCAGGGGGTACGTGTAAACAAACACTTGGAGCCCGTACGAAGAATGGGCATCTTGCTAATACTTTCTAAATGAACGCATTGTTCTTATGTTGTGGCTGCTAATGCTCTCTATTTAAGTTTATCTTCAATTCGCTTCTCATATTTTACTAGTGTTTCTCGGTCTTAAGGTATTTTACAAGTATCTTTTCACTGCTTTTTTCAAGCTATTTCTTGCCTTATCGTAATTCTTATCAATCTGGTAATCCAGATAGGTAATATGAATCTCCGTCTGCCTCTCTATAACTTCTAACATTCCATAAATTAGAATGTCACTACTGGCATCTTGGTAACTAAAGGAGCTAAGAGTCGGTTAAATGGGGGGAAAAGTTGCCTTAATAAGGAGCAAATTTGAAGATGCTTTCGGTTTAAAAAAACCATGGTACACCAGATAAGAATTCAGAATATGATCCATTCTCTCAAGGAGGGTAAAGATTCAGTAAATAAATAACACACAGTCTTCCTCATGTAAAATTGTAATTGAATTATTAGCTTAAAAAAATTTTCAAGCTAAAAACGACGCTTACAAGAATACCATATTAAAAAGACATTGGATAAGTGCAAAAATATAAAATCGTGCAAAATGTTCACTTTACCACGGGACCAGGCTTCTAGATACAGAATCGACACTTTCTGTCGGCACCTTTGATGTTGAGATTCCCTTAACATGTTACTTAAACCATGCCCTTTGGAAGTAGATGTGTGCCAATTTCAAAGTATCTATATCTATTAAGTATTTCAATTCTTTATGTTACCAATCGTAACACAATTTTTCCATAATAAGGGCAATAAATCTTTTTTTCTCTTTTTGAGCTGATTGGAAAGTGGAAATGTGTTATTTGGTATATTCAAATGCCTACAACAAAAACATATTTTTATATATATTTTATTATTACAGTTTTATAAGATAGTATACAGTTACTATTTTAATATAATTAATTTCATATTTTTCCATCTGTAGTTTGTAAATCTTTATTGGTAAATTTTTAGGCTCTAACAGATTTTTCTATTAACATTAGGGGATAAAATTAAATATTTTATTTGGTGTACAAAAACTGTTTCTAAAGTGTTTATAAAATCAACAAATTCTTGAAGGATCATTCTTAAATTACTCGAAACATCTTTATTTTTGTTTTCATCTGGTTTAAAATGTGAAAAGTATAAACTAGCATTAGCATATACTCACTTATATATCACAAGTTGTAGAACTAAGTATTTTTAAATATTAGTTAATTAAATATCCATATATATAATCTAATAATGTAAGAAAGAATAGTCAACATTTTGAATGAAAACCAACTACTTGAACAGGCGGGATTTAGAAGTGGATATTCAACAATGGACAATCTTCAAGCAATTACTCAAATAATTGAAAAAATGCCAAGAATTCAACATCTAGCATTTGTGGAACTATTCCAAGATTTTGACAGCTTAGGACATAGTTCTATGATCCAGGCCTTAATCAATCAGGGTGTACCAGTAAAGTATGTTAGAATCATTGAAGAACTATGCAAAGACGGGAAAGAAAAAATAAGATTAGAAAGAGATGGAGAGCTGTCTCCTCAGTTATTTATAACCACTTTAGAAGAAATTTTCCGCAACTTAAACCGGGAGAAATACGGATTCGATATAAGTGATAAAAGGTTATCCAACCTGAGATTTGCTGACGATGTGATCTTGCTAGCAGAAAGCAGTGCAACACTAAACCTAATGCTAAAGGAATTAAAGGAGGAAAGCAGTAAAACAGGCCTAAAAATAAATTTCGACAAAACTAATTTAATGTCAAACAGATTATCAAACGATTTAGTACTGGAACTGAAACTGTAAAATATTTCCAAGAAATTGTATACCTGGGCCAAGCAATCTCATTTGGGAGCAGAACCGACTGGGAAATCAGTAGAAGAATTGAAGAGTTGAAAGTGCTTCTGGTCTGTCCAACATATTCTAAAAAATAGTGAAATTTCCATAAGTCTAAAGAGAAGTTTATTTATCAAGGCCGTAATCACGACTATAACTTATGGTACTCCAACATGAACTTTAAATAAGAAACTAATATAGAAGTTACGTGTTACACATTTAAAAATGGAGAGATCCATGTTAAACTTAAAGCTAAGTGGCAAAGTGAGAATTACAGAGATAGGGAAAAAATGGGAACAAAAGGCGTTGTGGAAGTATGTAAGCAACTAAAGTGGAATTGGGCGGAACTTGTAGGTCGGATGACCACAACACGATGGGCCCTGAGAATGACAAAATGGATGTCAAGAGATGGACGAAGAAAAAGAGGAAGACCATACCAGAAATTAGAAGCAGAAATAGCTGAAGTAGCAGGACAGTTATGGTTGCTAGAGACAGGAAACAAATTTAAATGGTAGCAGAAGGGGGAGGCCTTTGCCCCACACATTAGTACAACCTTTTCTGTTTTTAGAACCATTGTTGGCCTTGACAGTTATTGAGTTGACTTCATATAAAAGTTTTGTTTTACATGAAAGTGTTTTCTTAGACTTACCTTTATGGTAAGCAGCTTGAAAGATCTATAGATGTTCAGCCCTTAAACGTTTCTCTAATATTCTAGTATAAATTTTTAGTACCACTCAGAAGAAGGGTGTGATTATATTATCTTCGCAGCTCCTTAGTATTTCCTCTTGAGACCATGCCTCTTAAAATATATTTTTCAACCGTTTAGTTCCTATTGAGATTCCTTTATTAAATAGGCCCGGGCTATGTTATCTTCACCTGTTTCCAAGCGATGAAGAAAATATACAAATGTTTCCTTTCGATTGCCAGAAAAACTTGGCACTTCCCAAATTGCCGGTATTTTTTGAAACAAATTAACTTTTACAATTTTACTGTTGTGTGTGGGAATTCTACAAGTATGTTAATGCCTCAGCATGTTAAATCTTTTGTATGGCTGGAAACGGAACTGACAAAAGATTCAAATGCAATTTCGTCTGCTGTGTACAACGTCCTGGTAAAACACGCTTTTTTCAGACGGTTGCGGGGGCCAAAACAAAAACTCAACATTGATGTGCATGGTTGCGTGTTGGTTTGGAAATGAAGCATCTGCCCACATAATTGGAAATAATATTTCCAGTTGTAAGACATTCTTTTTTGCCTTCAGATAGGGTATTCGGCCTTATTGAAAAGAAATCAACCTGAAAAATTATATAATAGACCGACTAGAGTATGAAAATATGATAGGAAAACACTCAACGTACTCAGACTGGAAAACTGAAGTATCCAAAGTTATTAAAAACGTGGCCATGGCGTTTTAAATTTAACCAATGTAAAAGATTCATATTCAGTAAAACAAAAACTAATAACGTTGCTGTAAGAAGTGAAGTTTTTTACAAGTCTGATTTGGGAAACCCTAACACTATAACAAAGAAAAGATTCAATCTTAAAAATGTAAAACCAAAAATGTTGAAAATTGCCAATTGCTTAAAAGGAAATAATTCGTCTATTGATACTTTGTTAAAGAATCATTAAGGAATTAATTAGAGAATGGACCTAACGTTACAATTCTACAAAATTATTGATGGGACTAGAAAAGCTACAGACGAAGAAATCCAGGAAGAAGATACTGAAGCTGACAATGAATGTATCAGTGAAAATGAAGAGCTGCAACGTTAAACAGTGAAACTTTTAATGTTTATGTTACGTTGGTTTTTGTTTTAATTTTGGACGTAAAAAATAAAAATTTTACCAAAAATATAATTTTTGGTACCGTATTAATTAACCCATCTGTACATAGTCAGTTATGAATTGGTAAACGTAAAATTTCACTCCAGACTTCCGCGCCGCAGTCCGATGCTCTAACCATCTAACCATCCTTCATGGGGTGTTATTGCCTCACCACAAACGTAAAATTTCAAATGACTTTTCAAAATTTTGTTGTCATTCAGATACAAAACTAAGTAAAACGGTAAGTTAGATGCAAAATTATGTAAGTTCATTTTTAAAATGCAGTTTACGTTAAAACTAAGTCATTTTCAAGCAAAATAAAATAATACGATGTCCATTGGTGGTAGTACCATCTGTTAGGCCACCTTTTGCAGGTCGAATAATATAGCAAACACGAGGTAACAGTTTTTTGTTTGTAGCACAAATTTACTGAGGTTGTAAACGCAGAGTTTCGTATCTAATGGGCTCCAATATACTTGCCAAAAGGTGTGTCCAACGTCCACTCATACACTCGAAAACCATTTGCTTGAGGTACCGGTCACTGTCGCTTCTGTACATCTAAGCCTTGTTCCGTGACTTTACAACTATAGCGAAAGTTTAAATAATTTACCCTTATTTGCTTGCACCAAAATTACTTCAAACCAATAACCAACTAATTCATATCTATGCATTCTTCAGGACACCAAACCCAGAAACTTTTACATGGGAAAAATACCTGAAAGAAAGCAAAACAACGGCAGCACCAGTAAGGGCGTTCAAGCAAAGGCCCGTGTACGGCTTCAAGAAGGGCATGCGACTCGAGTGCGTAGACAAACGGGTTCCCCAACTCATCAGAGTAGCAACGGTCGATGACACCAGGGAACATCAGATTCGAATCAGCTTTGACGGATGGCCCGACCGGTACAGCTACTGGGTTGACAACGACAGCAGTGATATACATCCCGTCGGATGGTGTCAGAAAACAGGTCACCCGATAGAACCAACATTAAGTAAGCATAGGGAGGGGTTTTATTTCCTTGTAATTAAGCGTGCTTCTTTTCAGCACCCGATGATGTGTATGATTTTCTGGAATGTCCTACCGTGGGCTGCAGAGGACAAGGGCACATTAAAGGGTCAAAATTTTCCACACATTCATCACCTACGGACTGCCCGTATTCTGATGAAAATATGGACAGGGAACACATACTGCCTGATCGACTTTTAAGCCCCGATCGGCAACTGAGTCTGTTGTTCCAGTCTCTAGGGAACCTAGGGAAAAATGTAAGCAACATTGTAAAGACATTGACTAAGCCTAAACTAATAGTCTTATTTCCAGTAAACCTCGGCTAGGAAGACCGCCAAAGATACCTCGTCGAGAGCCCCCAGTTAAAATAGAATGGAATGAGGAAGAAGCGGAAGTGGTCGAACGTAGGCCACCGAAACGGAAAAACGGACGGGGTTTTAAAAGTGACTCGGTAGAGTGTGTTAAAAGAAAATAGTAGTGCCTCTTACTAATGGATATGCAAGTGTATATACTGAACAAATATGGGAAAAACATTCCAAGTACTTAGTAGGTACGTTAAGAAAAATGTGGACCCTCGTGAGTGGCGGGAAGAGGAGGTTGTGCAGTTTATTACCTCTCTACCTTATTGTGAAAACCATGGTGCTTTGTTTAGAGAACACAGAATAGATGGAGAAGCACTTTTAATGCTCAGTCAACGAGATTTAGTGGATATTCTAAATATCAAGTTAGGCCCCGCCATCAAATTGTATAGTATTATAATGCTGTTAAGGAGAAATATTGTTAGCTAATTATATTTGCGTGTGATATGTTATTAATTTTTTACGCATAATTAACTCCCTCGTTTTAATTGGAATTATTGAAGTTTATCGGAATGTCTAAATATATTTTTAGAAATTTAGACATCTGATAAATTAAAGTTATCAATTGCATATATCTGTTTTTTATGCATTATTTTTTGCATTTTTATTGAAAATAAAATAATTTTAAATGCTGCAGATTTTATTGCGGCAAAACTTAAAACCTTCTGTGAACAGTTTGTACAAATTTTAATTTACTGAAACCACAAAATTGATTATAGTTGATTTTGTTTTCATATGGAAGTGTAATCTAGAAAGCAATCGGCAACAAGCATTTTCACTAGACTGAATTTTGTTGGTGCGTAAGCTTCTGATTATTATTTTTGCAATGACGTTAGGTTTCACTGTAACTGGTTGAAATCTAATTGTCATCAGTGCAATACCTATCTAATTAAAACCAAATTATGAAATCACATTTTAAATGTTAATAATACCCAAAACTACAATTTAAAATAATTAAAATGTCAACATGAAACTCAACCTCACTGCAAATATAATAACCAGAAGCTTTGTACCAACCAACACAGTTTTACCAATGGTTTCTCTAGAATTTCGTTACTTCTATTTCCATATGAGAAAAGATGGACTACATGCAGTTACAGGGTAAATGTGCCAGTTACATGGACGGAACCTGTTAACAGACAGTTTCATAATTAAAGTCAAATGATAATAAAACAGCTATTACTAATTTCATTTTGATATAATTTTCCTTTTGGACATCCTTCTAGAATACCCAACCCAGATTTTGACAAGTTAAAATGAAAAATAGCTAAAGTTTGTGACTGTCAAAGATGGCCGTGATTTGAGTAAAAAAAGTGATAGTGTATATGCAGGAAACAAATAGTAAGTACTAATTAATAGTAATTTACGATGCAAGTAACGTTATCAAACTTTTTACATTACGATAGAATAGTTTAAATGAACGAGCGACGTTAGGAGCGAGTTCTTTAAATTCTCGAGTAATGTAGAAAAGCAAATAATGTTATGTATATCGTAACATGGTTTATTTTATCCTAAATCTTTTTCAAAAAATAGGAAAAATTGTTATTAATGACACAACAGCGAGACATATATCTGCTATGGCTGTGGTGGAATCACTCAATACTGTATTGTTGGTTGCACTGTCAGGTTATGTTAAATTCGAGATTAGCAGGTTAAGTTTTGCATCAGTCTGTGTCAAATAACAAACAAACCTAACCTACTAACATCGAATTTGACATAGACTGACATTGTCACTAACAATACACGTCAGTACTGCCAACATGTGATTAAATGCTTATAAAGTATTGTATGTTATTTTTCTTAACAACACTAGTGCTGTTAAATGCATCTTAATACAACTCGTAAGGAGTTATTATCAGTAATAATACCACGAGACTACTGTGAATTATCAAAAATGCTTTTGCTTTCTCACGAACCGGGTTGTTTAGAAACAAGACGAGCCGAAGGCAGTCGCAGCAGTGTACAGTGAAGTACATAAACTCATAGAACAATCAGCGCTTATGAGTATCTTGTCAGTTGCGTCGCAATGGCGTCGTCTCAGTGAGCGGACAGCCTAAATGTCAAACATAATTATGTTGACAGATAGTTTAATTTTCAAGCGACATTAGTTTTTTTAGTTGATTACAATAATAGTAGCCATAAAAAGACAAAAAGTGAGTTCCTAGCAAAACGCATTATTCATTATATAAAACCACGGCCGAAGGATGCAAGTTTAGACAGTTAGACATTTTATTGGTGAAAGATTTAGATGAACTTTTGGCTATAGGAATATATCTAGGTCTAAGAAGTATACTAATACCAATTTCAAAAACTGCCTGATCGTCAAGAGGCCTCAGTCTATTTCAAGAAATATTAAGTAAAAAATCTGTTGGAAACTGAATCTTCCACATTAGTTTGCCCGTGCTGCCTTAAAACTTCGATTTTCGGTTCAGCGGTGTCATTAAATTCAAGATATTGAGAATTAAAGTTTACTCAAAGCTGTCGGCGCCAAAATACTATAAGATTCAAGAACAAACAGCAAGTAAAGTTAGGCTACCGAAGAGATTACAAGAAAACATGGTCCAAATATGTAATAATCAAAAACTAAACTTATGTGCCATTTGACCCAGCAGATGTCCCTGGCCGACAAGTATATCATGCAACAAACCCAAATATGTCAACTACGGCTATAAACCCAAAAACCTTAGGTCGTAACCGGTCTAAAATGAAACCCGGGTACTCTCGGGTACCCGAAATATATAATAAAAACGTTGGCGTAGGTACATCTGAACATCTGAGGTAGCTACAATTTCTTTCTTTTACGCCACAAATTTTAAACTGAACTAAATTGAAATAGCATCACCATTTCAAACTGCAAGTCTTCTGTTATTCGTAAATATTTTCACACTTCCAAGTGCTATCAAATTCAAGTACGTGACTTTTTATCCGAAATTGGAAGCAGATTTATTGCCTTTAATGAAACAAGAAACAACATTATGTCATAATAGATGAGGTGATTCTTGTTATTAGTGCATGGTTATATTTTTTTAGAGCGTATTACTATTGTTTTTAAGTTTTTATCATCTCCGCAAAAGACTAACTATTAGCCGGGTACCCACTGACATCCCTACTCAGATCTTTAAAAAAAATTTCAATAATATAAGTAGAAGAGTAGCTAAAAAATCATGAGAAGCAGTTATGAGCATTTGTTACAAAAAGCTTGATGTTATTCGTTACTAAGGCGTTCAGCCTCTTGATCAAGTATTTTTTTGTTCCTCATATGTTAAGTAATTAATATTATGTACCGTTTAAAAAATTGTGAATTAAAATTTTTTTTAATTTGTCTCTACTTATGAGACAGCCCCTTAGGTCTTCATGCATTCACAATTAGTATATTGAAATTAATATTTCGTGTTGGAAAATCGATTGTACTTTTTCTAACCTTAAAAGTGTGTCCGATAATAGGGTATACACAAAACAAAACAATCTAATTTTCGGACAGCTGTCTGAAATTTAGGCATTTTGGTTGTGAATTAACTGTCTATATTCGAATTGAAAAGCAAGAGAGAAATCGTCTCGTCCCTGTCTAACCGCAGTAGTATGGAGAGCCCTTCAGCACACGACACTTTTTTAAGGATTATGCCCTGTTTTTTAAGGTAGTTTTTAAAATGTAATATTTTTAATAATCTGGTCAAGTTAGCTTGAAAACTAGTGGTAGGCTTACAAAAATTCGCAATAAGCTGAATATTGCTACAAATGTTGAGAACACCATCATAAACAAATTGTGAAAAATCCCCATCAATCCCTCGTGTGCAAAAAAATTTATTCAAGACAGAAAGTTCAAGCTCTTAAGGAGGGTAAGTTGGTGGAACAACAACTCCTCGGCAAATTTTTTAAACCTGTTAACAGAACAAATGCAAACTGTTGCAAAAGAGATAAATAAAAAAGAGAATCCTCCATCACAATTTAAGCCTTTCAAATTGAAAAAGAAAGAGAAAGTTAAATGCAATTATAATGATGATAAATATAATCTTAAAAGAAAAACTAAATACGGTTATGACGCGGATGATGATAATGACGATGAATATATCAATATATCGAAACCTTCAAAACTAGAATTATTTACAGCCGACTGCGACTGTGTTACAGTATCAAACTGTCTTATCGACACTCACGACTGTGTGAGTACCAAATAACTAGACAAGTCCGGGAAATGTGCACGCTCACCCTGAAAATCGTAAGAAACAGGCTAAAGGCCTCGGCTCAGATACGCTCCGGGAGGGGGCGGGGTCCTAAAATGAGACACCACAGGGCAAGCGTGTTGAGGTACATATAGGATGTTACCAAATAAAAGGCGCCACAAGATCCAAATCCAAGAGACCCACGTTCAACCGGACCTTGAGGGTCAAACGGGGCGAAAGATACTCATAAGCTACTTCTAGAAGCCACATTGCAGCGACAAACGCAACCACGTGGGTTTTTTCCCTATTTGGATCTTGTCGCGCCTTATTATTATTTGGTAACACCCTATATATATATGTCAACACGCTTGCCCTGTGGTGTCTCGGTTTAAGGCCCAAACCCCTCCTTGAGCGTATCTAAGCCGAGGGCTTTAGCCTGTTTCTTATGATTTCCAGGGTAAGTGTGCACGTTTCCTGGACTTGTTTAGCATTCGATACTCGCTCATCCGTGAGTGTCGTTAAGTCAAGTTGATACTGTAACATAGTACAAATATAGAAATAGCAAATGAAATTATTGCAGACATTCAAGCTGAAATTGATCATATTTACTTTTCTCTAAAACTAACTAAACCTCCGCCTAAACCTTCAGTTAGGGAAACTACTCCATTTAAAGAGGTTCAAAATGACACGGAAGAAAATAAACACCTCGATTAAGGCTCAAACAGTAGATGAGTTGCATAAGCCTGCACGAATAAATTTTCGAAGGCTTCGTGTAATAGTAAAAGAATTGGATGATCTTTATCAAACCGATTTAGTAGAAATGATACCATTCTCTAAAGTAAATAAAGGTTATCGATATATTTTAGTAATAATAGATGTAAGTAGTGTATTTAGGGGTATTTTGGGACAAAATGTGTCACTGCGCGGGGTTTTTGCGGAGGTTTTTTGGCGGAAAATCCAAATTCTGCGATTCATTTTGGCGGGAAATTCAAATTCTGCGCATCATATTAGCGATAAATTTGAATTCTGCGCATCATTTTGGCGGGAAATTCAAATTCTGCTATTTATTTTGGCGGGAAATTCAAATTCTGCGCATCATATTGGCGATAAATTGACCTCTGCGCATCATTTTGGCGGGAAATTCAAATTCTACGCAGTGTTTGGCTATAAATTCTAATTATGCTCAGTTTTTTAGCGAGAAATTCAAATTCTGGGCAAGACAAATGAACGAATTCAGATTTGGCAGGTGTTAATAGGGGCTACATTTGCACGTTGCCAGATGTCAGACTTGTTGAGACTTGTTTAAACGGGTGTGGGCGCTGACCGGATGTTATTGTCTGGGAGATGTCATTGTCTGAAAATGTGCACCGGATATGGTGAATGAGGGAGTCATTATCAGTGCCTGGGGTTCAAACCTGTCCAGACGTGTATAAGCGGATGTGGGCGTCTGGGAAAATTTACACCGGATGTAATTGTTTGAAATGTGCAAGGTTGCTAAAAATAATTGCATGAAGTCATTGTTTGATAATGTGCATGGTTGCTAAAAATAATTGTATGGAGTCACCGGATGTTATTGTCTGAAATTTACACCGGATGTAGTTACTGTCTGGAGGAATTTGCAACTATGAATAAATAGACCGTCTCGGCTGTTCGCAAGAGTTAGTATTACAACAGCGCGCGCGTGAACATGTCTGCGACAGATAGCATTACTGAATTAAGTTAAGAGTTCAATAAAAACAATCAGAGACGCATTGGGATTATAAAATATAATGATGAGGCTGACAGATGGATTAAAGACGCAATTATTGTATAAGTGTTTTAGATAGTGTTTTATCCACTCAAGAATGTTTAAACGCGAGAACGCAGTTCGAGCGTTTAATTTTCTTAAGTGGATAAAACGCAACTAAAACACGAATGCAATACAACGTTTTATCCAACAACTCAATAAATATCTAAAAAACATACGTTTTGTATTGACAGCCATGAAAAGTCATAGTGACAATTTGGAAAGTACCGAAAGATCAAATGTTATACGTTTGGCAGTACTGAAGTGTATTGTCAGTCTATGTCAAATTCGAGAGGTTAATAGGTTAAGTTTGGTTTGTTATTTGACACAGATTGACGCAAAACTTAACCTACAAATTTTCGAATTTGGCATAGCTTGACAGTGCTACCAACAATGCAGTAGTAAGTGACATGATTTTATCCGACTAGTGTAATTTCATTATTCCACTAGTGGATAAAGTGGTACTATAGACGGTTCATAAGTGTGGATAAAACTTCAATTATAAGGTGATTGTGGATAAAACTCTTTTAATTGTTAGTCGATTTATTCGTAAGCATAGCAGTAAAAATGAAAATCCATTCAAGTTAAAAGGAAATTTAAATTTATTAAAGGGACAACAGCAATTATTAAGAAACTTAAAAGCTAAATTAGTAAAGAAGTTTGCTCGAGATATTGCATTTAACAGTACATTTAAATAATTACATGCCATTAACAGTAGGTACCTCAAGATATTAAAAATAAAAAGGCTGTGATTAACGTAAAAAATGATGATGAATATTGTTTTTTGTTGTCAGTAGTGTCAGCATTACATCCTACAGATGGGCATTCTGCTAGAATATCTTCCTATCCACATTTCAGTGAAGTTTTAAAGTACCCGGGACTAGAATTTCCAATGAAATCACTTATAATAATGCAGAAGACTAAAAGCCGTGTTTACACAACTAAAAGTACTATGGTTGCGTTCCACCATTTCTATTTTCGGGTTTTTGTAAACAAACTTCCCTTAACTTTTAATAGCGATATTATCACAGAAAACAATTATTTGTTATGCATATTTCTTGTGTTTTTTAAAACTATTGACTCAGCTTCGAAGGCAAGTCCACTTTGGTTAATTTTCATATCTGCTCATTGAACGCTCCTAAACTTGAAGCCGCACGCACGCGCTAAAAAGGCGTGTCTTTAAAGATTAGGTTAGATAACCTACAAATTTTCAGATTTGGTTACGTTTTACAAAGTTGTGGTGTTGTGTAGTTAACGGCCAAGTTTACGATACATTCCTTGAAGCTGCCAAAGAAGCCGGCAGGTATTTTACCTCGCAAAACTTTGAACAATTACAAAATATTACATTTTAGGAGATGACAAGTTACTAACTGCAGAAGACGTAGACAGAATTGTAACATCTCAGCTGATGATTTGAAAACCATTAATGGCCAAGTTCAAATGTTCAAATACACTGAGCGACAAAAGTCTGGGTTCACGAATAATTTTTCCAATTTTACATACTGAAAATGGTTTCTGGCGCTTAAAATCTGATGTCAATGTTTACGTATCAACAAACTTCAGGTGGATACGCAAGAACACTTTATCAATTGCATGCATCGTGTTGTTAGATACAGCCTGGAAAGACACGTCCAATCATTGTGAGTTTTTCGAGTTACAGATATCGGCAGGCAGTCTACTCTAAAAATCTCTCTTGAAGAATACCAGGGTTGTGATTAAGGAAGACTTGACGAGGGCAAATCTACAGCTGTTACAAGAATCCCAAAAAATGTGATATGTGATTATTACATCGTCTTTAGCGTTAATTATGGAGTCGGGTGTGAAAAACGTAGAATTATCAGATCACGAACTTGTGTACTGCCACATTAACATGAAACTTCCTAAGTATGCCCCTGTGGCTCATGTATTTACAAGTTTTAAGCATTTTAATTTGAGTAAATTTAACGCAGACTTAGAAATGCTACCATTGCATAAGATATATTACATGCATGATGTTAACGATAAGGTTGAATTTTTTAACAATCAATTAATTAATCTTTTTAACGAGCATGCTCTATGGCAATCCATTACCTTTAAATATAAACCTGCCCCATGGCTGACAGATAACATTAAATTGTTAATGAAATTAAGAGATCGAGCGAAAAGTAAGTATATAAAACAACGAAATGAGAGTGCTTGGGATTATTACAAGCTGCTCCGTAATTATACAAACTTAGCAATTAAAAATTAAAAACAAGCTTACTTTCAATTTAAAGCTACTCATAGCGGCAGTAAAGAAATGTGGAATGAACTGAAAAGGTTGAATGTGGGTAGCTCAAATTCTAATAAAAAGAAAAACAAACTGATATCCCGAATGTAGATGAAATTAATAAGTATTATATAAATAGTATACCTAACTTGCCAGTTGATGAAGATTTATATAATTTTTACTCAAATAATGTATTAGTAGAAGCATTTTTGGAATTTGAACCTGTGGCCACTGAGGAAATTATAAAAATAATTAGTTCATTAAAAAGCAATTCAGTAGGACCAGATGGATTAAATGCTAAAATGTTGAAGCTGTGTTGCCCTCACATTGGTCAATACCTGGCTCACATTATTAATACTTGCATTACGCAAAATGCATATCCTAATTTATGGAAATCTGCATTTGTAGTTCCCTTGCCTAAAGTTGAACGTGCTGTTGAACTAAAAGATTTCAGACCAATTATAGTAGGAGAGCTGGTGACATTTTTTGGTGATCATTTAGTTAAGGCCTATTTTTTGAGAGAATGTTGCTGGAGGCAAGTATAAGTGTCAGCTGTAAGGATTCTCCTAGATAGCGGTATCGGAGGGAGGCAGAACACCCTAAATGTGCACTGTCAGTATATGTCAAATTCGAGGTGAGCCGGTTAGGTTTTGTGTCAGTTTGTGTCAAAACTGACGGAAAACATAACCGGCTCACCTCGAATTTGACATAACTTACACTAAAAAAGTCCATAAGGGGCGGCTGTGGAAATTGAAACATATGAATAATAGGTTGGTGGCATTGTAAGTCTATGTCAAATTCGAGGTTAGCAGGTTATGTTTTCCGTTTCAGTGACTTTTTGATACTTTTCATAACTGCTCAAAATCATATTGATTTCACCTAAAAATGAACTAAATGAATTAATAACAGATTCATCCATTTTCAAGTAAGCTCTATTCTATGTGTAATGGTTAATTTATACAGGGTCCGGCAACGAAGCGGGGGTGGAAGATATTTCTAAAACTATGAGAGTTGCATAAATATTGCGTATATAAAAGTTGTAGGTACTAAGGTGCTGCACATTACTAAAATAGTTTTGATTATACAGGGTGTCTCAAAAAAGTGTAGCGGATCAAACTTACTTTTTTTTTAAATAGAATGCCATATATTTAGGTAGCTTAAAAGTTATGTATTGAAATACTCTTCATTTTCATATAAAGTTGTATGGGTCTAACGTCAACTGTTTTGGAGATATTAACAATTTTATGCAAAAAATTGCTGAACTTCAGGCGGCTGCTGTAAGCAACAGAAAACAATTGAATGAAGGAAAACGTTGCCAAAAAATTATGATTTTTGTAAACTATCTTTCAAGTGTAAAATGGTGGATCTGGGTATTAATGTTATACAGAGTGCTCAATATTTGCAAATTTAATTTCTTTTTTTTCCAAATGAAACGCCCTGTATATTTTTGTATTTTTGAAAAGCCCTTTTAATGAACTTTCTTTTGATATGTTACTTCATACCTCTTAAGTTCCAACTGTTTTTCAGATATGCGAGTTTAAACATAAAAAACAATTTAAACCCCTTAAGATGCTTTATTTCAAGGGATAAAAAACAAACGCCTTTATAATAATGATATAAACACTTGAATTCTTCAAACAAAAGATAAAACCAAGCTTAAAATACAAAAATTGAACCAGAACTCAAAACTAGAAATAACCAATACGAAAAAAGCAAAAAAAGCAGGAAAAAATTAAATCTGAAAATCGACCGAATTTTGAGAAAGGAAATGAAGTGGAAGAAGAAAGCTCATTAAAAGTACTTTTTAAAAATACAGGGATATACAGGGTGTTCCATTTAAATAAATCAAACTAATTATATTTGCAGATTATGAATTCTCTGTACAGCTTTAATACTCAAAGCAGGAAAGGAGAACTATTTGAACATTTAGTGTAATTACGTATAAGCTTTTGGTGTATTGGCTTTTCTTTTTTTTATCTGATTTAATTTGACCGTGGAATTAATTTATTCCTACATTTATCGTTTTTTTTCTTGTTTATAATTTCCTGTATCAACACTGACTGAATTTATATTTTCTAAACCTGGTTTTGTGTTTTTATTTTTAGAGAGATCATGCGTTTAAATCACTATTTTAAGGGCGTTTGTTTTTTATCCCTTGAAGTAAAGCATCTTACGGGGTTTAAATTGTTTTTATGTTCAAACACACATATCTGAAAAACAGTTGAACTCAGAAGTATGAAGTAACATATCAAAAGAAAGCTCATTAAAAGGACTCTTCAAAAATAAAAAATATACAGGGCGTTCCATTTGAAAAAAATATCGAAATTATTAAATTTGCAAATATTGAGCACCCTATATAACATTAATACCCAGATCCACCATTTTACACTTGAAAGATAGTTTACAAAAATTATAATTTTTTGGTAACGTTTTTCTTCATTCAATTGTTTTCTGTCGCTTCAGTCGCCTGAAGTTCAGCATTTTTTTGCATAAAATCGTTAATATCTCCAAAACAGTTGACGTTTGACCCACACAACTTTATATGAAAATGATGAGCATTTCAATACAAAACTTTTAAGCTACCCAAATATAGGGCATTCTATTTAAAAAAGTAAGTTTGATTCGCCATACGTTTTTGCGACACCCTGTATAATCAAAAATATTTTAGTAATGTCCACCACTTTCGTACTTACAACTTTTATATACACAATATTCATGTAACTCTCATAGTTTTAGAAATATCTTCCACCCCCGCTTTGTTGCCGGACTCTGTATTTATACAGTACAGTAAACATTGCGCTTCCATACTTTGACCAAAATTATTTAAAAAGATATTTTTGTCAACTACACGGAAAAATTGCATGTTCAACACATTGGAAAAATGATTCTTCCATGTTCATGTAAAACTTTTACATTCGCTGGAAAACTCTCACTTTTCTTAACTTGTAGAACAATCTACTATTAATTCACTAGCGATTTAAGAACAACTCGCTAGCATATAAACATTATAAACAGTTACTTATGGTTGCTATTATAGAGTTAATAATAATAATGTCAGTTTAAAATGACAAAGAAATAATTAATCGAGTTATTTAACAATAACAGTAACGGCGTAACTGGAGACTTGAGTTACCGCATTTATATTTTTATGACGCTCAACGGCTTAAACCTGAAAAGAAACACAGATTGCAAGCAGCTGAAAATTATTTCGGTGGCACAAATAATTCTCACATATAATCTCATAAGAGTATTAATTCTTTCCTGATTTTTTTTGACTGCATCTAACAACGTCGTATTAATTAGGACGCCTTCCAGAGGCGAGCGTTTCCTTTCCAGAGACTTTCCATTTGAAAATATATTTTTTGGAACTTTTCCTTACTGCCAATCTCTAGCGTGCTTTTAAAACTTTCTTTAGTGCAACAAAAGTTATTACATTTGTCGTACATTTTAAATGCGGCATATGCCGCGGGTTTCAGCTAGTTAAAAGATAAATCAAAATTTTAAACAATGAATGATTTACGTATAAATGTGTATACGCTAGAAAGTAAAACCAAATTTAGTAAAAATGCAGTACTGCCCATATGTATTAGTAAAAATACTCAAATTAATAAAGTTGTTATACATTTATTAATGATATCCAACGACGAGGGGCAGTTTCATTTCTGCTGGATAAAAACTTATCTAGATTGGTTAAAAATCAACTGCATAAGAAACACTCTCAAACATTATTATGCGATATTTGTTTAAATAATTTTGTAACTAAAGAATCCCATTTAAATCATATTAGAAATTGTAATAGTGTAAACGAAACTAAAATTAAAATGCCCGAAGAAGGCACAACAATAGAATTTAAAGACGATAAATATCAAGCAAAGCACCATTTTCAATCTGTATTTTAGAGAAAGAAAAAATGTTGTTTCCGAAAATGCCGAGAATTATCAAAACCATGTTCCTTTTAGTATTGCAGATTATTTAAAATGATCATATGATGATAGTTTATCTCGATTTAATATATATCGTGGTGTCGACTGTATGGAATGGTTTGTAAAGAATTAAAATCTATAGCATATCAAGTAAATAGTATACTAATAAATGCTCAGCCTATGAATATTAGCCAATAGGAAAACGAATCGTTTCAAAAATCGGTATGCTGCTACATTTGTAAAAACCTTTCACCGATAAATACGTGCGTGTGCGTGATCACAATAATCAGACAGGTGAGTATAGAGGTAGTGCCCATCAACATTGTAATCTTAACTGTAAAGATGCACATTATAGTCCCGTTCTCTTTCATAATGTCAGCGGTTATGATGCACATCTTATTAAAAAACCATTGGCAAAACTGATTATGGGAGATATTAGATTGTTGCCTATAAATAAGGACAAATATATTGCAGTGGTATTAAGCCCCAGGGCCGGCTGTGGGTTTTGAGGGGCCTCGGGAAAATATTATATGTGGGGCCCCTTCCCAAAAAGGAAGAAATGATACATGAACATAATTTTATCAATTTATTTAATGAAAAAGAAGCCGCGTGGCGCTGTTGGGTAAGCGCCAGACTTGCATTGGCGATTGGAATCGGGCTCGGTGAGACCATTCACAGTTGGGCACCAAATTAACTATGCTCTACTCAGAGCCACAGACCTAAGAGATAGAGTAACAAGGTCAACACATCACCAATACACACACCTCATACAATGGTTGCTGCGCAAGCACCAAAGGCGCGATCCAACTCTGTATCCCGAATCCGGGGCAAGTTGATCATTGTACCGCCAGATGCCAGCGCATAAAGCACCAGCCTCGACACCGCAAGGTAAATGAGAATACAGATAATACATACATATTTAATGAAATATTTATTTCTTCAATATATTCAATAATATACATACATAAACATAATATTTTTTATTCCTATTTCGTACACACTTTTTTTACTGCTAATTCCTCGATAATATCATCAAAATTTATCTGTTTTTTTTACCTCCTGCTCTATTGACAACATAGGCACCCCCTCTAACCTATCTTGTTGCATGGTTGATCTTAGATCATTTTTAATTAACTTTAATTTGGAAAAACTGCATTCGGCGGAAGCTACTGAAACAGGCGTTGTTAGCATAATTCTCAATGCTATATATGTATTGGGATATACATCGACTATATTATCTTTGCAAATTTGTTTCAAGCAATCTAATGGAGTTGTATTCTCTTGAATAATTTGTGACAAAAATTTTAACTCATGAAATAAATTGTAACCATCAATATCAGCATTTTCGCCATCTTGAAGAAATAGATGAAGATCGTTGCAATATTTTTTTCAATTGGTCATCGTTATATTTTTTAAAATTTCTAATGTGTTAAAAAACCAAATACATCATTATAACGAGTATACTATTCAAATATTTCATCCAGAGCAACAATAGCACAATCTACAATTTTTAAAAAATAGTCCACTTTAATTAACTGCTTTGCATTGTTTCCAATGTCGTCATGGTTTTCATAGGTATACATTTTTGTTTTTTTGGAAATACGTTTCGTTTTAAATTCTGGTGATATATTTACACTACTACTACCATGAACCAAAGATCAACACAGTAATTTGATATTTGGTTTCCTCCTTATCGGTTTTTGCGGATGCGATCACTACTAGGTGTCAAGTTACGCTGATAGGTCTCTCGGAAATGTATGTAAAAGGTCCACGCAGCACACTCATATTATGGGTGGTAAGTTATTTGTAAATCGTCTTGGCCCACACAATGCGTGGGGCCCCTTTAAGCGCGGGGCCTCGGGAAAAATCCCCGAAGTCCCGACCTGTGAGCCGGCCCTGTTAAGCCCTACGGCTCTGCTCTGATGGCAGTACAATGTTAAAATTAAATCAAAGCACGGAGTAGGGGTGTTTTATTTAGCTGCGAAACTATAAACTTAAATATCAGTCAGTAATTGCATTGAGAAAGAAATGCTTGAATTAAAAGAAAGGTTTTGAATAAGAAACGCAAGGGACAAGGCTCGTTTGTCACAGGTTGAAATCGACATTTCAAAATTAATTAAATAGGTTTGTGCAGAATTAAAGCCGAACCAATAGCATTGATTTGTCACAGAAAGGTTTGCTAAGTGTATGGTATTGTAGCGTAGAATTCAAATAAATAAGCAAGAAACATTTATGAACAATCTTAAATAAGGTACAGGAAGCCAGAATTATATTATCATATGTTGTAAAGAGCAAATTATAAGAAAAAAATTGACAATTGTAAGATTAAGCTGTAATACCAAGATTAGCAGAGAAAAATAGACATTTAAAAATTTGGCAAGAAAAGCACACAGGGGGATATGAAACATATGTGAAAAGGAAGTGAACTCTTAAAACTAATCAATGCGAGACAAATTAAGTGATTACAAAACGTACAAGTGGCGCAAATAATACATTAATAATTAAAATGAACAGACATAATTTTTAGTTTTAGGAAATTTGTAAAAATGTTTATTTGTAAACAATTTTATGTTAAAAAGCACTGTAATTGACTTTGGTTAATATCAGTTTTGTTTAGTTATAGTTATCAATTGTTTATAACGGATTTTAAGAGAGAACAAATGAATAAATTAATTAGATTGATGCTGTAAAATTGTGCTCCTTTTTAAAATTGAATTTTACATAATAAACCAGATTATTTTAATATAAAAAGTATACCGTTTTAATCAGTGCATTATCCAGTTGTGTGGTATTATTTGCAACAAATACCGACACCAAAAGTAAGAAGGTTCACGAGGGGGCCCGTTCTGAGAAGGTCGCAGCTGATTCAGCTCAAAATTTTGAAGTCTGCGTGCAACAAATGGGTCCATTGGCGCTACGACGTCAGCATTCTAGGGTGTAGGACAGCTTTGTAAAACTGTCTACAAGAGATTTCACCACGAGGGGGCCCATAGCAGGGCCACAACATCAACGGCGTCGTTCCAGTCAGCCGAAGTTTACGACAGATACCAGGTACCCATTTAACCTAAAATTAACGGGGTTAGACCCGGGGAAAGCTACGTGCATCATAAAGGAGACATTACCGAGCAAAATCCAAATATTTCACGACCACAGAGAAGGTGCTTTTCGCATATCAAGTGGATTCCAAGTTTGAGGTTATGCGAGTAAAAGGACGTTTTTCCAAAACAATTGCTAATCTTGCCGGCGTTATTTTCTGAAACAAAAGCTAAGAGCGCCAAAAATTCAAATAGCTACCTAGACGAATGTTCATCAACTCCAATTATTAAAAGTCAAATCATAACGCAGCCTACAAATAAAACCGAACTGTGATAATTTTGACAGAATTACATTTCAGCAATCGCGCAGTTGAACTAAAATTGTTGCCAGTGGCGCACTAGATAAATTTATTAGGGGAATCCGCCTGGGACCAAAAAGTTTTCTTGCTTTACGAGCTAGCTTTCAATTATATTTATTTTGCAGACGAATAAAATACAAAAGGGCATACTACCATATTATTTTGATTAAATGAGAAAGAGAATTACATTTTAATCAGTCTCAATTTTATTTTAGTAACATTGCAAACAGTGGCTTATATAATATAATAAATTATAAATACCTATTATTATTACAGTAGCCATTGCAATATATCATTTACAATGTGGATGGTACAAATATTGATTTTAGATTTTTAGATTTGTTTCGATTTATGGCTAGCAGTTTAGAACAATTGTCTTTGAATTTACCGAACAATTTAAAAATTATTACACGCAAATTTTTCAAGAGCGACGAAGAATTTCAATTATTACTACATAAGGGCATTTTTCCCTACGACTATCTAAACAGTTTTGAGAAGTTGAATGATAAAAGTCTTCCTGACAAAACGCATTTTTTTAGTCAGCTGCATGGAACAGCTATTTCAGACGAAAATAGTAAACATGCACTGTGTGTTTGGAACACATTTAATATGCAAACTCTAAGCCAGTATACGGATATGTATCTTACTGTTGATGTTCCGCTCTTAGCCGATGTGTTTGAGAATCTCAGAGAAAATTGTATGAAAACGTATGGATTAGATGCTCTGCACTTTTACACGGCACTAGGATTGGCATTTCAAGCAATGTTAAAAACTACTAAAGTTAAACTTGAACTGCTGACAGATGTAGATCAACTGTTATTCATAGAGGAGGGTTAGCACAGTATTCGAATCGATACGCTAAAGCTAATAATCGATGCATGAGTGAAAAATATGTAGAAACCGATCCTGAATCATATATCATGTTACTTGATATTAATAACATGTACGGAGCCGGGATGTCAGAATATTTGCCGTATGGAGCATTTGAATGGGTAAATGATTTAGATATCCATAATATTGATTATTTAAATACTCCGGAAAATTCTGAAACAGAATATATTTATGAAGTTGATTTAGAATATCCTCAACATTTATTGGAACTTCACAAAGATTTGCCTACATTATTTAAAAAACAAAACTGGGTAATCTGCAGCAAGCTGTAAGTTTGGGGCTGAAAATTGTAAAAATCCATAGAATATTAAAATTTAAGCAAGCAGCTTGGCTTAAGCCGTACATAGATTTAAATAAAAAATTTAAGACAAACCGCCAAAAATAATTTTGAAAAAGATTTTTATAAACAAACGAATGTCGGTGTATTTGGAAAAATTATGGAAAATGTTAGAAAATACAAAACAATAAAATTACTTTCTAAATGGGAAGGTAGGTACGGAACCAATGCATACATATCAAAACCAAATTTTCACAGCTATACTATTTTAGATAAAGACTTGGTACTTGTAGAATTAAATCAGTTCGAAATAATTTTTAATAAGCCAATATACGTTGGATTTTCAATTGAATATACGATTTTCATTATAAATATAGTATACAGAACATGGGTAATCAATCAAAATTGCTGTACACAGACACTGATAGTCTCATGTATCACTTTAGCCTTCCAAATATATACGATTTTATACGAGAAGATATTCACAAATTCGATACAAGCGATTATCCTTCAAACAATCCGTATAACTTTCCACAAGTTAATAAAAAAGTATGAGGTCTAATGAAGGATGAAATGAATGGAAAAATAATTACTGAATTTGTTGGTCTACGTGCAAAATTGTATGCTTTGAAAACATTAGAGGATGCTGAGGATGAGGAACTTAGAATTATAAAGAAAACTAAAGCTATTACCAGGGCTGCTTTGAATAGAATTACATCTGACGATTATATTATATTAATTAGATCAAAAATTCACAATGTCTTTTCTTTAAAACAAAGAAAAAGGCTTTAGACCCTCATGATGACAAAAGAATAGTAAACTATATTTATACTGATACTTTTCCTTGGGGCTACTGCCCACCAAGCACATTATAGCAAGTTCGAGTATTTGAATACACACCACATAACTTATATATTTCAGTCTAGCGTTGTACACCACCACACAGATATTTTTAAATGGCTTGAGGAAAATATCAAAAAGCGCAAAATGGTGAAAACCGTCGGTTGGAGAAACTGGTCCTTGTTCCGATCATTGGCCTTCAACAACACCTCAAGATTATATTGATACTTACTCTCTGTTAAGTTCTGTTTCGCTTATGGATAAATAAGGTGTATATATTAAAAGTTTCATGAATAAGCTTATTTCCTAACCTAATTTCTATTTTAATGTGACAAACGTTGAGCTGATGACGGAGGCGTTGGTGACACCTGTTCCAGCAGTGCGGGTGGTGACGGTGTCGGTGATGCGGAAGTGGCCTGGCTCGCTGTGAAAACAAGTATCAACAGGTCTACAGCTGTTTTAGTAGCCAATGAGAACAGGTATCAACAGGTCTGGACAGGTTTGTACAGCTCCAGACAGCTCACTTGATAATTAAAAGACAGTAGAGCGATTTTCATCATACCACTTGTGCAAAATGTGCACATTTTGTATGGCACATTGAATCCTTGTGCCAATATGATGGAAACAAAAATTAATATAATTAATCTAAAATATATTTTTAAAGGAGGATAGTTTTGATCTACAGCATGTAACAATTAACTTCCATCAGTTAATTAATTTAAATTTTTCTATCGTATTTTGTGCTTATCGAATATGCAAGCACGGCTGGTCCGCTCGCTCGCAGGTGGCCGGCGATAATTTGAGCTGGAATTTCCGCGAGGCTCGAAGAACTAGGATTTCAATTTGAACTGTTCGCCTGAAACGTTAGCGAGGCGCGTTAAGTTATTTTGAGGAGATATATTAGTGCCGAAATTTGGGGATCTACTTCGCAAAATAGCATATTTATATTTGGAATATATTGGAGACTTTTATTAGCAATATAAGGTACAGTTTCGACTAGATTTAGTTACGTTGCTAAACTAATCGGTTTGGGAGAACGAGAACAAATCCGAATATCGGAATTAAAGAAGAAGCAGCTCAACAACTTAGTACGTATGAGAACGAGGTTCTGCCAATCAATAATATTGGAACTGGATTGTCCGTATGCTGAGTTAAGGTCAGGTCTCTTAGTATTTTATCATCGGTTCGAATTATTCTTCGAGGACGTGCTCCGAGATATAGCGCAGCGCGTAGTGATTAGTAAAACATTACAATTTACATTTAAGAATTGCCTATCAGAATAGTTATCGCGTTGATATCTCTGTTGATTACATTAATTTACTTTTTGTAAATTGTAAAACCGATTTGCTCGCTCCAGAACTAGTTATATTATTGTTTGGCTCATAATTTGCGTGAATAATCGTTTACTTTTGAGTTGCCTATTAGTTTAGCTTATAATCGCTTGATCAAGATCAACCGCAGAACCCCGTACGATAACCAATCCATGATCATGAGTCGCACCCCACCCGGCGGTATATTTTAAAGCTGCTCTTGTTTTCAATATATGTAATTGGGCCAACCGTTTTGCCTAAAAGTATCGCGTAGCTAATAGAGCTCGATAACGTCGATCAAAAACTGTTAAATTAAATTAATTTTCCCAATGAATTGTTGCTGATAAGCACGTTGTTATAAATGTATTCCGGTGCGTTAATTTTCATTATTACAACTTGCTGCGAGCTGTTGGTTTGTGGTTAATCCAACTGTATTTATTTTACATTTTAGTTAGATTAAGGATTTGTTTACATGTTAATAAATGTGGAGATATTTGTATATAGCAATTTGTTTACATTTCTTTATGTAGCGAATATGTTGTTCCTTTTTAGTTGATTTAATTAGGTCTACTATTGTTATTGCGATGTGGAATTAGCGTCGAGGGTATGAGAATAAATGGATTTGCTGCATTGGTTTTATTTTGGTTCTGTTAGCTTGTGCATTTTGGTATCCGGTGCATCAGTAACTCGAGGCTCGGAAATTAATATTTATGATCCTGGCGCCCAATATTTTCCAGTCGGTCCAGAAGAGGAAAATCTACAATAGTCTACGACCCAGGCTGAGCTCAGCCGAGCCTATTTATGTTGCCATCAACGGACCATCATTGACAACTTTTGCATAAACATTCGTGACATAAATTTTGGGGTCGAAAACGTGGAGTCCCGATGCAGTCATCCCTTCGCAGTTGCCTTATTGCAGTTACCTTGCTTTAGTTTTTTTGTTTTTTATTCTCTTACAGGTTTCTACCAATTCAAAGAATAAGGTCTTCGCTGGGGTTGCAATATTTTAGCATATACTTTTTATTTATTTACCTTGTAGGTACTTGGCTCTTTTTGGTGTGTTCTTTGATTGTATAGTATTGGTGTTGATTAGTTTATAGGGTAGTTGTTGTTTTGTAAGTTTAGTAGATAACATGGAGATTAATAGACTATTGGTAGATGAAGTTGATTACGAACTACGTATTCGTGGTATAGTTTTTCAGGGCAATGTGCACAAGAAGTGTAAGTTACTTAGGGCTCGTTTGAACCTCGAGACTTCGACAAATGCAAATTTTCTCATCGTGGAAATAAACGTGGACGAAGAGTTAGGTATATGTCAAGCAAAACTGAACTTGTTTGAAGCTGAAATACCGACATTCGGGAATGGAATCGCCTCGATCGATTATAAGCGGATTCGCACAAGGCTGCTTGAGCGAGACGCAGCAACAGAAGAAGAATATCCATCAAGTTCACATGTTCGTTTTGCCACCCCTTCTCATCCAGGTGTATAAGACATTGAAACTGCCTTCAGAGGCTTTAATATTGGTTCCGCTCCTTCGCACCCAGCTACTGTTCGTCGCTCGTCAATATTCAGAGCACTCAAACTACATCATCCCTGACTTCTAATCATCTTGCCATTAATAAATGGAACATCCGCTATGATGGAGAAGCTGGACTATGCGATTTTCTAGAAAGGCTAGACGAAGTAAGGAATGCCCGGGGTGTCACCAAACAACAATTATATACGGCTGCCGTCGAACTGTTTACTGGACACGCTTTAATCTGGTATCGTTCCATTCGAAATTCAGTTAGTAATTGGGACGAATTGGTGATTCGATTGAAAGAAGCATTCTGACCTTGTGACTACGAAGAAAGTCTTTGGGAAGAGATCAGATGTCGTACTCAAGGAACTGAAGTACCCGGAGCGGTTTATATAGCCGTCATGAAAAATTTTCTTAAGCGTTTACCCACTTCCCCAATGGAAGCCACTCGTGTCAACTTAATTCGAAGAAATTTACAACCGTCTCTTCAAACTCAATTGGCTTTACAGTCTACCAAATCAATAGAAGAGTTAACCCGTATATGTAAATCGATCGAAGATGCTATATCCGCTCCAGTAGATTTCGTCAACCTCCTTCATGTACCTATCATACCTTAGAGCCAGGTCTCGCTTATCAGAAATCCAAGAAGTCCTATCGCTTAGCTGCTATTGATTCGAATTCTTCGAGAAACGAATCCAATTCCCACAATGAAGAATTTCCGTCGTCTGCTGTTTCTGGTGTTGCTACCCGCACTTGCTGGAATTGTCAGAAGGTCGGCCATACGGTACGCAATTGCTCCGAATCTAAGCGGTTACTATGTTACCGTTGCGGTAAACACGGATTTACTTCCAGGAATTGTCCAGATTGTACCAATTCGGGAAACTTGTATCGGAGAGACTGACCGGTCGTAAAGTTGTCTCCGCTTCTTATTTGACGGTCAAAACAACTTTATCTTCAAATGATCGACAAAAGATTCTTTTAGATTACGTACTTTGTCACGCTCAAGGTGATCAGCGTCATTATTTGGAAGTTACTATATTAGGTTATACGATTTTAGGTTTATTGGATTCGGGAACCAGTCGCACGATGGTTGGAGATCCAGGTTTGAAAATTTTAAATGACCTAGGTTTGAAATTGCATTTTCAGGAGTCGAGTTGTACCGTGGCCAATGGTCAGCGATCTTCTAGTATAGGTGTTATTTCGACACCCATGGTTCTTGAAAGAAAGGTTCGAATTTTACACGTTATGGTAATTCCCAGTATTTCCCTAACTTTAATATTTGGTGTAGATTTTTGGTTAGCCATGGACATTATACCTGATCTGAGACAAAATATTTGGGGGTTTTCATCAGAACAACCGCAACATAGCGTTTATAGTATAAAAAATGATAAATCTTTAACTCCAGAGCAAAAGGGTAGGTTGGACCGGCTCATAGAAAAAAAGCTGAAGCATCTGTAGACTACTGTGGGTTGTACTAATATAGGACAACATGAAATAGAATTACTTCCAGGAGCTAAACCGATTAAGCAGCGATATTATCCGGTCCCGTATAAACAGAGGGTAATAGACGCCGAATTAGAAAACCTGCTTCGACTAGATGTTATCGAACCGTCGAAGAGTGCGTGTTCTTCTCCCGTGTGTTTAGTTCGAAAAAAAGACGATACTTACAGATTTTGTATAGATTTCAGGCAACTTAATGCAGTCACTAAAAAGGACGCCTATCCCTTGCCATATGTATCTGCTATACTGGATAAACTGCGGGATGCTAAATATTTGACCAGTTTGGATATTAAATCAGCATATTGGCAAGTACCGCTTTCGCCATCTTCCAGAGAATATACAGCTTTCACTGTCCCTAGTCGCGGTTTGTATCACTTTAAGAGGATGCCGTTTGGTTTGTCAAACGCTGGTACCACTTGGCAGAGGAATATCGACACCGCTCTAGGCACCGATTTACAGCCGTCAGTCATGGTTTACCTCGATGATATAATTGTATCGCAAGATTTTGAAAACCATCTTCGAACTTTGGAAACGGATCTAGATCGTCTGAGTCAAGCTAAGCTTATTGTCAACGTTGATAAGTGTCAATTTTGCAGGTCCCAATTAAAGTATCTGGGTTATGTTGTTGATCGATATGAGTTACGTGCTGATCCCGAAAAGGTGGAAGCAATTTTGAAAATAGTATCACCGGAGAACGTTGCTAAAGTAATAAGATTTATAGGAATGGCTTCGTGGTACCGCCGTTTCGTACCCAATTTCGCCTCTATCATATCGCCATTAACTAAATTCATGAGGAAAAATGTACGTTGGAATTGGTCCCCGGAGTGTAACAAGGCTTTCACGAAGATTAAGGAGCAGTTAGTTACAGCACCTGTTCTTAGCTGTCCAGATTTTGATCGTCCGTTTATTCTTTATACAGATGCTTCTGCGTATGGTATCGGAGCAGTCCTTATCCAGAAGCACGAAGAAGTCGAGAAAGTCATTTGTTTCCTATCCCATAGTCTCACACGCCAAGAACACAACTTTTCTACCACTGAACTAGAATGTTTAGCAGTAATATGGGCGGTTGAAAAACTCCGACATTACTTAGAAGGAGTGAGTTTTACTGTCGTCACAGACCATCATAGTTTACTGTGGCTTAATCGCTTCAAAGACCCACAAAGCAGATTAGGTAGATGGGCACTTCGTCTACAACCCTACGATTTCGATATGATCCACAGGAAAGGTAAAGAGCACGTGGTGCCAGATTTTTTTTCTAAATCCGTGCCCGTTTCTGATGACACCGTTCAAGTCGACGAAGAAGATCAACCTCACTTTAAAGACCGGTGGTATATGAAGATGGTTCAAAAGGTTTCAACGAACCCAGAAGCATATCCGTCCTGGAGACTCGATAACGGAATTTTCTTCAAATATACCAAGTGCAAAATACCAGAATTAAGTCAAGAGTCTGACTATTGGAAACGTGTTATTCCAACAGACAAAAGGTCTGAATTACTTCGACGCTGCCATGACCACCCTACTTCGGGAGACGTTGGTATCTACAAAACATTTTGGAAAATCCGAGGCAAATATTACTGGCCGCAGATGAGAGCTGATATAATACGATATGTGAAGTCACGCAGGATTTGTGCTGAACACAAACAGGAACAAAAAGCTCCTGCAGGATTAATGGGAACCCGACCTCCCGTTACTGAACCGTGGCAACTAATTAGTCTAGATTTGATAGACCCATTACGTAGGTCAACCCAAGGGTATACTCATATATTGGTTGTAACTGATTATATCAGCAAATATATAGTGATGTTTCCGCTTCGTTCTGCTACAACAAAAGCCTTAGTCAAAAGTGTGGAAGAAGGCATATTTTTAGTATATAATTTGCTACAACGGAGTTCAAATGAAGAGCAAAGAATTTCAACGACTTTGCGACAGTTACCATGTAAAAGTTTCTTTTACAGCTCTGTACTACCCAAAAGCGGACCCGACGGAAAGAGTGAACCGCGTCGTAAAAACTATGCCGTCGTCGTATATTCGAAATAATCAACGGCATTGGGATGAACATTTAGCATCTATTGGTTGTGCTATTCGAACCTCCAAACACGAAGTTACCGGATACACGCCTTATTATGTAAACTTCGGGAAAGATGAAGAAGATAATCGAGAGGTTGCTTTTGAAAATGAAATTCAGCGAAGGAAGCGAAGATTTCAGACTATGTATGCAGACCTCAGTAAAAAGCTTCAAGGTGCTTACGAACGAAATAAACGAACTTATGATCTCAGAAGGCGTCCTGCAGAATATGTTCCCGGACAACGTGTCTGGCGTAAGAATAAAAGTTTATCTAATGCTACAGAATACTATAATGCCAAACTTGGACCAAAGTACCTAGGGCCTATCATCGTTCGTCGAAGACTTGTGCTAAATACTTATCAGCTCAGAGATGAAGAAGAATTGAACAGAAGCGTTTGGAATGTTCAAGATTTGAAGCCTGTCTATGATCCTCCGTAGTCGAATTCTCTATATTGGTTTCTTCTTCTTATTATAACGTTTTGGCGTAAGTGGGTTTTGATTAGTGTATGGATATTTGGGTTGAGGGTGTTCTTGTGTGCTTCTGGTGCGAAAGTTATCACGAATGTCTCGTTTCTATTGTTTTGGTTTCTTTCACGTAACAAGTCATTTCCGTTTCTGTTATGAGATAATTTTAGGCTGTCCATTTCCCAGAAATTTCCAACCTGCCAAGGAAGGGGGGAGTTTGTAGCAATTAACTTCCATTAGTTAATTAATTTAAATTTTTCCATCGTATTTCGTGCTTATCGAATATGCAAGCACGGCTGGTCCGCTTGCTGGCAGGTGGCCGGCGATAATTTGAGCTGGAATTTCCGCGAGGCTCGAAGAACTAGGATTTCGATTTGAACTGTTCGCCCGAAACGTTAGCGAGGCGCGTTAAGTTATTTTGAGGAGATATATTAGTGCCGAAATTTGGGGATCTACTTCGCAAAATAACATATTTATATTGTGGTAATTTGGAATATATTGGAGACCTTTATTCGCAATATAAGGTACAGTTTCGACTGGATTTAGTTACGTTGCTAAACTAATCGATTTGGGAGAACGAGAAGAAATCCGAATATTGGAATTAAACAAGAAGCCGCTCAACAACTTAGTATGTATGAGATCGAGGTTTCATTGTACGTTTTGGTAATTGTATTGTACATTTTCAGGGCTTTTTTTCTTTTGGTCTTGCATCCATTTTGTCAAGCTTCCATAAATTAGCTTCCCATTCTACCCATCTGTTCGTTTGTGGGGTCTGCCCGATGGTTCTTTGATTCGTTCGCTACCATAGGATCGCATGACGTCCTGCTGGAAACATTTTGGCTGTAAGAAGTTGAAAATCGGACAGAAAGCAGAAGGACTAAGAAGATCTTAATCTGCCTTGGCCACTGCAGTATCGCAGCCCCTCACGTTCTGGTGTGACGGTTAAGTTCTGCCAATCAATTATATTGGAATTGGATTGTCCGTATGCTGAGATAAGGTCAGGTCTCTTAGTATTTTATCATCGGTTCGAATTATTCTTCGAGGACGTGCTCCGAGATATAGCGCAGCGCGTAGTGATTAATAAAACATTACAATTTACATTTAAGAATTGCCTATCTGAGTAGTTATTGCGTTGATATCTCTGTTGATTACATTAATTTACTTTTACAATTGTAAAACCGATTTGCTCGCTCCAGAACTAGTTAAATTATTGTTACGTTTTTTCGGGCTATTTAAAAACTATACGACGCTTCTTGTATTAAACATTTATTTACAACTATTAATTATTATTTACAAACACACGAATTACTTAAACTACGAGCTATTTCTAACAACGATACACTAATTAATAATTACGGCTTAACAGTAATGATTTATATGGTTATACACTCCATTTATTTACACTGGATTAAACATCAATTATTTATGTGGATATTTATTTTATACGCGTCTATATATGTAGCAGCTTGCGCCTTTCGAGCTGTATTCAAACTGCCTGTCTATTCCTGCTGACACGTATTTATATATCACAAATGAGTCATTCCTAGAAACGTCCAGACCTTGCTCGATTAATCCAGCGACGCTGACGTGTTCGTGAGCAAGGTCGTTCTGGAATGTTCTGGAATGTTCTGATGCGATCCGGCCTGAAGGTCGTTATACTTTCTGGAGTGATCTGGAATGTTCTGACGCGATCCGGCCCGAAGGTCGTTCTGTCCCAGAACGCGTTGCGTCGGGTGCCTGCCATTCGCTTTTGTGGGGGTTTAATGGCGGTATTTACAGGCGGTGCCCTTCTTGCACACGGACTGGTTGAAGAAGTAGCAATCCACCGTGGGCTCAATGCTTCGCAACGGGCTGCAACAGCAGACCTCGATCTGGATGCCATTCCGGTTGAAGACTACTTCCAGCATGCTGCGTACAACCCTCCAGTTCAACGAATCCAAGCCGCATCCTAATTTCGGCACCGCTAGCCGGGTTTCGCCGTTCTTCACCATCTGCTCCTTAAGGTCCAAAAGAGCAGACCAGAGCTCCTGGTAACTAGGTTTTTCGTAAGACAACCTTTTCGTCACCAGGTAATAAATGGAGCTGTTGCCTTCCTTCAGCTGCAAAGTTCTGCCAACCTGAGGTGCCTGCTCTCGCAGCTGGTCTAACCGGAAGGCAGCGGCGATCCCCCTAGACATCCGGAGATCCTGGGCGACGCAGTGTGCCAGGGAATACTGCCGCAGGGTGCCGAACAGGTCTCGCTGCACCTCTGTAGTGACTCCAAATCGCGCAGTCTTCGTACCCCCATAAGCGGCCATAAACTCCTGGAACGAGGTTCCTCTGGTCCCTAGTTGTCTCAGGGGTTGCTCCGTGACAGCCTCCACTTCCTCATTGGTTCCGGCAAATGGGGACAACCGATTGAAGTGCACCACCCTGCACTTTCCTCGATGAGGTTTCTGGATTCGGTATACCACATCATTCAGTCGATAAACTAGAGTGTAGGGGCCTTCCCAGTTCCTTTGAAGCTTGAGAGAGAGACCACGACGCCTCTGGGGATTATGAAGCCATACCAAATCGCCAGGCTGGAAACCACCGGCCTCAGCGCGGGCATCATATCGGTCCTTCATTCGGTCGCTGGCACACTGAATGTTTCGGCGTACGGCGTCGTGGATCTCTTCCATCCTCTTCTTCAGGTTCCCCACGTAGTCCTCGCCGGCCGTTTCGTCGCCAGGCTTTCTTCCAAATTTGAGGTCACATGGCAATCACAGCTCGCGCCCAAAAAGCACCGTGGCTGGGGTGTGGTTGGTTGTCTCTTGTACTGCCGATCGGTAGGCCATTAGGAACGGATGAATGTACTGGTCCCAGTCACGCTGATGTTCGGAAACCACCTTGGACAGATGGTTCCCCATGGTTCGGTTCATCCTTTCCACCATGCCGTCCGATTGAGGATGGAGGGCAGTTGTGTGGGTCTTGTGTATCCCCAGTAGCTTGCAAACGTTCTGGAACAGTCCAGATTCGAAATTCCGGCCCTGGTCGGAATGTAACTCCAGGGGGACTCCAAAACGGCTAAAGCACTCCTTCGCCAGAACATCAGCGACAGTACCGGCCTCTTGATTCGGAAGGGCGTACGCTTCGGGCACTTGGCGAAGTAGTCCATGCACACCAGGATGTATTTATTTCCCGATTCGGTTTCGGGGAATGGTCCAGCGATGTCGATGGCTATCCTCTCGAACGGATTACCGACGTTGTACTGCCGCATCGGAGCTCTACGTCTGCCAACCGGTCCGTTTTCTGTAGCGCAGGCTTCGCACCTCCGGCACCACTCTCGGACATCATCTTTGCAGCTCGCCCAGTAGAACCGGTCTCGGACCTTCTGCAACGTCTTCTTCAATCCGAAGTGTCTCCCAGAGGAGCCATCATGCAGGTGGGGCAGAACCTCGGCCACTCTACTCCTTGGAACCATCAATTGCGATCTCGTTGCCCTACCGTCCTCGTCTTCCAAGATTCTGGTCAGGACGTTGTTGTCCAGCTGCAAGGAGTCCCATTGCGCCCAATAGGTCTTCACCGTTGGGTTGGTGGCGGACACCTCCTGCCAGGTAGGTCGACGGCCATCTCGCTTCCAGGCTATAACCGTGCCTAAGTTGGGGTCGTTCTCCTGGCTGTTCTGCAACTCGTCTAGCTCCCACGAGTCGTCGACTACAGTGGTACGATTGATGGGTACCGCACGACTCTCCAGTCTTGAACAGTGGCTGCAGTCTGCAGGGCATAGCCTCCTGGATAACGCATCGGCGTTGCGGTGGGCTGTGCCAGGTCGATGATTTATTTCAAAGTCGTACTCTTGTAGGCGCTCGATCCACCTAGCCACCTGTCCTTCAGGGTTCTTGAACTGCGGCAGCCATCTTAGATTAGCATGGTCGGTCCTCAGCAAGAATCTTCTGCCATACAGGTATTTATAAAAATGCTCCACGGACTTGACTACTGCCAGTAGCTCCCTCCTGGTTACGCAATAGTTCCGCTCTGGTTTGGACAGGACCTTGCTGAAATATGCCAGGACTTTCTCTTGCCCATCTTGGACCTGGGACAGAACACCACCGATTCCGACATTGCTAGCGTCAGTGTCGAGGAAAAACTGGCCTTCCTGACGTGGATAGCACAGTACAGGTGAACTGGTTAAGGCAGTCTTGAGCGTCTCGAAGGCCTCCGCGTACTTAGCACTCCATTCGAACTGTCGTCCCTCTTCCGTTAGACGGGTTAACGGTTTTGCAATGTTTGCAAAGCCCAGCACAAACCGTCGGTAGTAAGTACAGAGGCCCAGGAAGCTTCTCAGCTCATACTTATCCTTCGGAATTGGCCAATCCTGTACTGCCTTCATCTTACTCAGGTCTACTGCTACTCCCTGGCGGGATACGACGTGCCCGAGGTACTGTACCTCCTTCTGGAAGATGTGGCACTTCTTTGGACTTAATCGCAGGTTGGCACCTCGCAGTCTACCGAACACTTCCTCCAGGTTTTTCAGATGCTCGTTGAAGGATTTACCCACCACAATGATGTCGTCTAAGTATATCAGGCAGGTCTGCCAAAATAGACCCTTGAGGACGGTGTCCATCAGCCTCTCAAACGTGGCGGATGCATTGCACAAACCGAACGGCATGACGGAGAACTGCCAGAGCCCAGTTCCGATAGTAAATGCCGTCTTTTCCCTGTCCGCAGGTTTCATTCCGACTTGCCAATAACCGCTCTTTAAGTCTAGCGTCGAGAACCATTGAAAACAGAAGAGCGTGTCCAGGGTACCATCAATTCGTGGCAGAGGGTAGTTGTCTTTCTTGGTCACATGATTCAGCTGTCGGTAGTCAACACAGAACCTCGTTGAGCTATCCTTCTTCTTGACAAGAACCATATCTCGGACAATCTTCTCAGCTTCTTTCCGTTTAGCGAGGGGCAACCTTTTTGGATGTTGGCGTATCGGTTGAGCATCCCCAGTATTGATTTTATGCTTAACTACGTCGGTACGGCCGCTGGGATGATCTCCGCACTCGAAGACGTCTTGGTACCGGGCCACCAGATCTTCTACTTTTAAAAAGTAATTAATTACTAATTACCAATTACCGCCCAATGTAGTAATTTAATTACCAGAGATTCAATTACTCACAGGAAATAGTAATTCAATTACCAATTACTTAGTAATTGTAATTGTACATCAATTACTTTTTCAATTACTTTCAATAAAAATTATTGTCATATACAGTGAAATCTCCCTTACCGGACACCTCTAATAAGCGGACACCTCTCTTACACGGACATTTTATTTGGAACCAACTTGCTTGCATTAACTTTACTAATAGAATTTTCTCTATTAAACGGACGCTCTCTTAAACGGACACGGACACCATTTTTCGACAATTTTTAGACTGTGAATCTCTCTTGTACGGACACTTCAAACTGCAGGCCCAGCTAATGTCGTGAGGCGTCAAAACAATCCATAAATCCAACATTTAATGATCATGTTGTTAAATTATAAAATTCTTTTGCAACACGGGCGGTATTAAGTCAACCCAAATCAGCGTTATGACTGCAGGAAATCCGACACTTTCATTACCCTATGCGCGATATTATTACAAAACAAATCCATGTCGCTTGATTTTAGAGGCCTGCAATTCAGAACTACTTTGCGTTTTGCGTGGGCATCCCATTAAGATAAAAATAAAAATAGGAAGAATTGTTCCTGTTTGCTTTGATGGAATGAAAGAATAAGAAAACTAGGCTCGGGCCGCCCGGCCGCGGAGTCTACGGGTATCAAGTTACCCCACCGTAATCAATTTCAACCAGAGGACGATTTACCCTGATCAGCAGTGGCTGAACTGTAGAGAAATATCCCAGAAATCGAAGACGTCGACCCTGACGAATTTATAAACATTGACAAAGAAATAATAGTAAAAGATTATGTAACCGAAATTTCTGGTGAATCGGCTGCCGTTGATGTGCAGTTGGCAGAATTAGAAAACGATGCATTAACAGTGAAAAATTTTAAATGCTTTGCTAAAGAAAGTAATGACTTTAAAATATTCAAACTGTCAAAATATTTAGAAATACATGTGGAAAGTAACGGGTGTTCATAAACAGTCGCCATCCCAGTAGGTTTTGACTTCAGAAACGTATGTCTATTAAAATTGAGAAAAAATGCGCAATGACGTTTCATTGTGTTGCAGGAATTAATCAAAGACATAACATTTTGTTTTTCAAAGCAACTGGGATGACGACTGTTTATGAACACCCGTTATAATAAGCAGTCAGAAAAAACCCTTACGTCAAACTAGTATTTTAGATTTTGTAACAACTATTACATAACTTTGTTTCAATTACTTTATTATTCTTATCTGTATTGTTAGCGCGTATACCTTTGCATAATACAACTTTTTTAAAGATAAAAATGGATTTTTCCCTTAAGCGGACGCCTCTAATAACCGGACAAAAACGTTGGCACCGTGCGTGTCCGCTTATGGGAGATTTCACTGTAGTTGTATTTAGTAGAATTTTCTTGCAAGTTGCAACTATCATTAGTGTCATGTCGATACGTAATCGTTATCTAAAAATGCTTGATTTTTATGTTTTGTTAGCTATAGTAACCTAATACTTTATCACTCTTGAAGATTTTTTGATAATTAAATCTTCTAGCTACATGCACCGTTCACCAAAACTAAAAGTTTTTAGTTTGTTTTGATGTAAGATGTAAGTAAATAAATAAATTCAAGGATAACAATTATACAGGGTGTCCCAAAAAAATGGGACACCGATTTGGCATAGATTCCTTAGGTTATAATAAACCGATTAAACCTAATATACTTTAGTACAAAGTCCCTTCAGTAAGAAGGTATGGGGACTTGGAAGTTCAAATCTATATATTTTTTTATATTAGTTTCCACATAAGTTATCACTAAAGTTGAGCTTTTTATCACGATTATGTATTTAGTTGCCGAGGCCCGAAGGGCCAAAGCAAATAAATCACACAAGGATTGAAATGGAACTCCCAGTGCCCAGGGGTAAATTGTTTTTTAAAATCGAGAAATCGCGAAGTTACAACATTTTAACCAACTTTTATAGGTTACGTTCACGTCGGTTGACGTTTACCTATCGCCCAGCCGCCTACAAAAAGTTGTAAAACAATGGATTACTTCACTGCCGATTTCTCGTATTTTATTTGACGATTTCAACGTTCTTCACTGCCACTTAAAAAAACATTTTTTCGAATATGAAGAAATGTCGAATTTAATTTTGGCTAGATTTTGTAATGATATTAGAAAAAATAGCACGCTGAATATGTTATAAAAGTGATTTTTACATGTTCATGATAAATTAATCCACTCCCTTTGCATCACTCGTTCGTGAATTAAACGTTAAAAAACTTTCACTTTTCTTAACTTGTAGAACAATCTATTATTAAATACCCTTAACATGACGCTGAATGACAAAAATATGTAACTTACCTAAGTATACAGGGTGGAGCATTGGATTTCTTAAGTGTTTGACAGCAAATTTCTATTTAGATTTTGTAGAAGAACGATCCAATTGGCGTAACTTGAGCATGTTTTGTTGGCTCTGTTTGAAAATACTTTTTTTACCGCTTTATACGAAAGTGACATTTTCTGTCGCCTGTTAGGGGTATAGGAAAAATAAATATACGTTTGGGTCCCTGGTTGGTTTCCAATGGCAGTGGGAGGGAATAACATTGACTGCCGTTGCCATCAGAGACGGGAGACAATGTGATTATTATTAATAATAAATCAACTAGCCTTCTGGTTTTCATATTTAAATATTTTTGAATGCAGCTGATTACAAGAGATAGTCTCATCATAAAATGTAAGAATGTTGTATGTATAACTCTGAACTACAACGTCATTTCATCCCTTGCATGATTACAATAAATTGATTAGGTACTGTTCTCGCAAACTCTGAAGAACTAAACTACATCTGCGGGAGGGAATTATACATTTTCCTCTCTAGTAATACAAATAGTTATTAAAAATGTATTAGGTAACTTCTGAAATGATAAAACAAAATATCAATTTGGTTTTGATCAGGGACGATTGAAAGTTGACAGATGACTGATAAACCTAGTTGAAAACGGCTGATTGAAATAAGAATTCTTACTTTAGATACAAAAACAAAAGCCATTTGCTCAAGCACGTAACAATGAAGTCATTAATATTAATATTATTATTAAGTTCCTAGGATAATAAAATTAGCAAAGCAAGATGCAGATTTAGAAGTGTTTATGTGACATGTGACACTCACAGGTAACACGACTCACGAAAACTAATCCTGGTGACAGGTGACAAACCAAACGATTTTTTCGATAAGCAGCGGGAAAAATATAATAAGATAACTCGGAATGTATCGCCTATTAACATTTTCGGCAGGCAACAAGCCGCGACTTCGTCTTGGCTTGTACTTGCCTACCTCAAATGTTAATAGGTCCTTACATTCCTTGTTACTTAAATAGCTATAATAATACCTATTGATTTTAAGTTTAGGGAAATAAAATATCTGAAATTACGTAAATTGGGTCACTATACACTGTTCTTTTAAAAAACTAAATGGAATTTTGTGTAAAATTATTAAGAAGCCAATATTTGAATGTCTCGTAATTAGCAAGGGGTTTTTTAATAATAATCGAAGCTAGCATGCTGCAGCCAGTATAGAAAGCAGCATATGAGCATTACAAGGCAAGAAAGCGACAAAGAATGGATAATTTACAAAATGTTCAATGCCAGAATGAGGTAAACTTATGCGGCGGCGTTTTAAAATTACCATACGCCATAATGCATTTTTGAGTCAACCAGACATGGGATTTTGCAATTAGGTACATTTTATATGTGTTTTCCATTGTTTAAATGTTGTTATCGGATTTTGTCCGTTTAATTCAATTCCTCACTCAAAAACATAATTTTCTTGACCTAACGTCTGTTACACTTGCACGGATCGTTTAAAACAAGCAAATTGAAATGAATAAATAATCATTATGAACCAATATCGTCTAATGAATCTATTTAAAATTATTATTTTACCGTAGGTCTTGTAATCTGTAATGTACTTACCGCAAATATTCTTCTAGCGTCTTACACTTAGCGTCTCTCACAATAAATATTGTCATTATTACAAGCTACAAATACACGCACTAATGTTCGTGGACGCGTCATACAGAATGCAGAAGTTGCTGTTATTCGACCCGTCAGAGGCAATAATAAATTATATTGCGCGGGGAATACCCTGCGATTTGCTTAATATGTAACTTAATAAGAACTTATTTATGCGTTCTGGAGATCTAGCACCCTATCGAGGTCAGTAATTCAGTAATTGAAATACCACAAAGTAATTCAATTACCTCGAGTAATTTCAATTACCACAAGTAATTCAAATACCTATGAAGTAATTTAAATACTTTAGAGTAATTTAATTACAGGAAAGTAATTGAGTAATTGAATGCAGTAATTAATTACTTTTAAAAAGGAATTTTCAAGTACTTTCTAACAAACACGGCAATTCCCAATTACAATTACCGCATTTTAAAAAGTAATTCAATTCCAAGGCAAATACACAAAAAGGAATTTAACTAGTAATTTAATTAAAAAGTAATTAATTACTGCCCAGCTCTGATGCCCTTGCAAGTAGACATCACGGTATTCATTAATGCCTTTGAGCAGCCCTTCGCCTTGCTGCCGCTGTCACTGGTAACCGTTCTGACAACGGCGGAGATCGGTGTGCATCTTCCCAGGGTTGTGTTTCTCGTGACGTTCATCATCCTTACTGGGACCTTAAGCCCAGTCTTTACCAACGTCTTCCCAACCAGGATACCATAAATGAGCTCCTTGTCATAATCGGGTTCAATCATGCGCACTACGTTGCAACGGAAATCGCCATCCAGGTATGCTTCGACTACCCTCTCGGTTCGTCCAGGCAGAGAAACATCTTCCGCCAATGCCACTCGTACTGCGATCTCTTCTCTTGGGTGTAGGGAAAGCTCGTCCCCACCCAAGTGCAAAACGCCGCGTCCCAGGTCTAAAGTGAACCCACACTTATTCATGACATCCATTCCCAGGATGAACTCGTCCGCAATGTCAACCCGATGCTTGAGGGTTTCATTCCCAATCTTCAATGTCAAATCCATTTCCCCGTGTGTGGTCACTGCGCCTCCCGTGGCAGTGCGAAGACGTGTCCTGGTGGGCAGCAGCTGACCCTCGTCTCGTATTACGTCAGACCTGGCGATGGACTTCGTCGCTCCAGTATCCAACAGCAGAGACCGAACTCTTCCATTTATTTTCCCATCAATGAAGAGACTATCAGGCTGGTGTTGCACGGACGACACATGTATAGGAATCTCCGGGGCATGGCAATCACGAGTCGACTCTCGCCCCTTCTTCCTCGTCTCCTGCCTTATAAGTCGTCGCAACATGTCCTCTATGGATTCAGGCGCAATCTCCGTCGTGGCGACACCGCGGACACGACCATGTCCTCTGGAGGCAGACCTTGCCGCTTCAAATTCCAACGCATGGGCTAAGGCCTCTGCCAGTGTCCTATGGTGCCCCAGACGTACTGCTTGCTGAGTATCGGCGTCTTTAATTCCATCTATGAATGTTTGGACGGCTAGCTGCTCTAGGAAGTCCTCCGGCGCCGATGGATACGCGAGCCGAACCAATCGAGCAACATCGGCCTCCAGTTCTTGCAGAGTCTCCCCCGACTTCTGAATTATGTTCTTCAACTGGGCACAATGCACATACTGAAGATGACCATTGCCATAACGCCGTTTCAGACAATTCACCAATGGCTGGAAGTCCCTCTGCTGATTTTCTGGAATCATTTGCAGAACATTCAGGGCATCCCCTCGCAATGTCAGGATCAATGCGGTCGCTTTGTCTGCCATTCCCCAACCATTAGCGATGGCTGCGGCTTCAAATTGTTTCAGGTATGTTGACCATGGCGTTTTCCCATCGTAAGAAGGCAGTTTCATGTGCAAGCCAGATGTTGCGGGCCTCACTGGGGCTGTATATTGGGACAGAGCAACCTGAGGGGCAGCAACTCGCGAGGGTAGGCTGATTTACAGCAGGAGGAGAAGAGAAGCCAGCAGATTCAGAGGGAGTTGGCCACTTCGTGACTTGGTAAATCGTTCCTGCAGTTCCAGCATGTCACCCTGAACTCCGGCCATCTTTCTCTCCATTTCTTCCTAAATATCTCTGATCTTCTCTGCCAACTCGTCATGGCTCGCTTTCATTTCTTCTTCAAGTTTTTGAACTACTTTTTCTTGCGCGGCTTTCAGCTCTTCCTTAAGTACTTCCTTAAGGTCTTCTTGTGCTTTTTCTTGCTCGGCTTTCGATTCTGCTTGCGCTTTTTCTTGCACGGTTTTCAATTCTTATTGCGCCTTTTCTGCCTTATCCTGCCCGGCTTTCAGCTCTTTCAGCTCTTCCTTAAGATCCTCTCGTGCTTTTTCTGCCTTCTCTGCCTTGTCCTGGCTAACTTGCATCAGTTGCAAAAGTTGGCTTAATTGGGCTTCCATTTTGCTTGGTCTAAACTCTGAACACTTTTTTGTTCCAACTACTTTTGGAATTGGTCTTACTGTTGCTGTCTTTCAAATTCCAGGAAAAGTTCCGCTTTCAAAGGATTCATTGATGATTTTCAACATTAGGTTTCCTATTACTGGTAGAGCATCCAAAATTACTTTAGAATTAATACCATCCGTACTGGATTTATTATTCATTTTTAAAATAACTTTTTCCAATTTATCCATCGTAATCAGTTCAAAATAAAAAGTATTTGATGAATCTCCTTTACACTATCGAGGAAGTAATTATTAAAATGCTCTGCAATGCTTTTCGGTTCTATTAGCCTAGTATTTTCAAATTCGTCAAATTCCGCCGTGTATGCAGTGTCTTTATTTACAATGTTTTAATTTTTTCCACATTTGTTTAGAATTTCCTCTTACAGAGTCCAGTTGCTTTTGAAAATAAAGATTTTTACTGAATTTTAATAAACGATTATATTTGTTTTTAATCGAGCTATAAGAATTCCAATCCTTTTAACGTATTCTTATATTTCGCCGTTGCGTATAAAATATTGCGTTGAATTTGCAATTGTTTTAAGTCCGTAGTGAACCACGCATTTCTTTGTAAGACCGTAACCCATTTATTCGAAACGAAGCCACTATAGCATTTCTGCATAGTTTTTACCAAATATGCTGATTTAGTGACATCTAAAGTTTCAACCTCGTTCCAATTATGTAGTCGGAGCTGAATTTGAAATTTGTCAGCTGAGTACTTACTTTTGTCAATAACAAGTTTATTTTGTATTGTGCTATGCAGCATTTAATTTGTGAAAATAAGTTGCAATGTTTCGTGATCCGAAATTTTGCAATCCAATGTATTTACTGATAAATTCAAAGCATTTGTTAAAATGAGATCGATTTTTGTTCTGGAAGTTTCGGTTACTCTAGTATACGTGTTTACAATTTGCTTCATTCCAAACGAGGCAGTTAAATTCTTTGATCTGTTACTATATGTCGATTCCTTGGAGATGTACAAAACGTGGTTGCCAGATTTAATTTTGGATTTTATGCCACTTTTATTCTTGATGGTTAAGATAAATTTCATGAAAGACAACTTGCTGATGCTGAATATGTTTCATACTTTATTGAGTAGGCATAATAGTATAATGAAAGTCGTTTTTTAAAAGTAATTATAAATCGTATAAAAAAATATTTAAATATTACAATTTATATATTTTTTCAGTATGCAGTTTGTCAGGTCATTTTGGGCAGCTTACAGCAATATAACTAACCATTCAAGCCTCTAGGGCAGTCTATTTATATTTCAAACCAGTTTCCAGCATTTTAACGTTTCATCACGTATCCTAGCAATTTTAAATTCGAACACCCTGTAGTTAGCGCAGTTACCTCGATTTGGGCCACCCGTTATATACTGAGCCTTGCACGTGGCTTTAGTTCCGCAACGTTGGTTTCAGGCGTGTTAAAAATTCATGTTGGAGCAAATGAGGGGCCTTGTTACACCGGCTTTAATTTGTTTTTGTCCGGTGAAGAATGCCGCCTTCCGATTGGTCGCCGAAGCGCTTGGTGACGCTTTCGTTCTTGGCCGGGATTATTTCGTTTTCCTGCAAGGAGCAGGGACAGAGAGAGTCAGTTCCGGCCCGCAAGAGAGGATAGTTGTATAGCGTTACGTTGTCAGCGTCCCGCGCCCCAAAGGGCGTGTTTTATTTTGGTGCGAGTAGTTATGTTGTTTTTGTCCGGTGTCTTGCTGATACAGCTAATTTCGTGACTTTGGTTTGTTTGCGAGGATTAATACCGTTTGGTTCCGCTTTTTGTTTTCCAAGACTTCCTTACGGGTCGTCGAGGATGACCGTTACATGTGTTAGTTGGTGCCACCGTGTGTGAACGTAGCTCTCGGGTATCGTGTGCCTTGTCGGCGTTTTGCCACCGTTTAAGTGGGATTAAATACAGCGAGAGTATGCCATGGTCGTTGTCTTCACGCGATTGCCCTGTTGGGGCCGTATATTGTGTCCCGCGAGGGATTCCTTGGTGGTGTCTCCGGCACCAGCAGCCGTTAGCCTTGCGACCTTCCCTACGCTGTGAGGCGAGTTCATTGCAGTACAGAAATTTGGAGCCAGGCGAAGCTCAAACAGGTCAGATTATACAGTGTGTATTTTATGTATTAGCGCGTTATCGGCATAATTAAAAGTTGCCAACTTATTTAGCAATTACATTGTAGCGCAATATAACAGGCGATGTTAGAGTACTTACGTAGATTTAATTAAATGATTTGTGACACCAATTTCCTAGTAATGTAACAGTAACGTACCGATTAAAATTCTTGTTCATGAAATTGTTTTGGTTAAGTTAAGACGCACTAATTCAATTACTAATCCGGATGCTAATTAAGTATTTCAGTTAAGAATTGTTGTTAACATAGTATTACTGCTCAGTGTCGCTTGGTTCACAGTTTTATGCGTGATTGTTAGTTGTGAAAACCTTCGTTTACGTTTCAAATATTAATGTTTGTTGTGCCAGCCTTTTTACATTTTTAATAATGTTTGTTGTGAAAACCCTTTTCATGTTTTGATTAATAATCAGATGTTTATGTGTATGCAGACCAATATATTGGATTGTTTATATTGTCTGGTGTTTTCTTTGCCCCGATTACATGCTAATTTTCAGGGTTATGTTAGATACTTTATGCAGATAAATGTAAGGTGGGGCCTGGAAAGCATATTAGAGATATCAAAGGTAAGTCGGTACACTCGTCGCTACAGTTTGGGAGTCGTCGACTTGCTCGAATATATTTTTCCCTTTGAGTTTCAATCTTCGCTAAGCTAGAAAGTAGACTCATTTGTTTTCCCGGTTTTCTCTGGGCCTACCCTTATATTTTCGTATGATCAACAAACCGGGTGGCGTCCAATTTAATTTTATCGTTATTTACCGCCCCACTGGCCGTTGCCCTTACGTAATCTCGTGAAGAACTCCCCCTTCCTCCACTAAATGCTTAGCCGGCATTCTTGTTGCGACATGGGCAGCGGCCTAGGTGAATCTCTGTACCGATTTTGTCAAATATCGACCGCGCCGGCCGTTTAGTTGTTGTATGAGCTGGTGCGGTGTCGTAAAACCCGTTTAAGACCGTAACAAGTTATATAAAAACTTATTTATAATTATATAATAAATGCATAGTAATACTAGGTTACTGACGGTGGTGTAAATCTTTATAAACTAACGCTTCTACATTTAAATAAATGAAAATGTAAGAAATACTACACTGCAAATGAGATTTCTTGTTGGGATGGATGCCGGTATGCCGGTCTAAACTTCGAGTGGCTTTAGATTTTCATACGAGAAACGTCTTGAGCTTGGTTTACCTCGGGGCCAGATCAGCTTTGGGGATTGCGTGGTGCGGATGCTCAGAAGATAGCCACTCATTTTCCATGTGATAAACAAGAACTTTGATGCCCAAAACCCCCTATTCCACTTCCATTGTTTCATTGATAATATCTGAATCATTATCAATACCTGATTCTGACTCAAATTCCTTCAATGAAATAATGAAAGGTGGAATGTCTTCCGAAATAATTTTTTCACAATGATGCAATTAAAATACCATCTCGGCTAATTGCCAAAGATGACATTGGAGCGGCAGTGCGTATTCAAGTTTGAACGCGTTTTGGCAACAGTCAAACCTCGTTTCCAGTGGAGTGGCGTGTTTAGTTCACGCGCATAAAAATGGACGCTAGACAGTTACCGGTCGCAGTGCGTGCAGTTCAGATAGTGGTTTAGTTAATTATCATATATGTTTTTTGTATTTAGTTATGGTACAAGAATAAAGTGTTTATTAGCAAAAGCAGAAGTGTTTTCATTTAAGTAGAGCAACATAACTACAACATCATTTAAGAAGCATTTAGTAATAGTTTATAAACTCTTGAGAACGCAGTCTCAAAATTCTCAACTTTAGCGCAAAAAAACGAACATTGCGATAAAACCTAACAAAATTACCTACATCTCTTTTATATACAAATTGTCCAAAATCCATTTTGAACATAGGAAATTAATGAGTGAGACAAGGAAGACAAACAAAATGAGTAGCAGAACAAAGATAGAATGTAATCATGGCCAGGTAAATTTTTAAACTAAAATTAAGTCAATGAAACAAACACTTCTGTCAAATATTTTATCTGTTATTAAGACAGCAATTTATTTACTATTGTTTACTGCAGTCACTTTATATACACTAATAAAGTGACTGTATTGTTTACTATTCAAATAATTATTTGAACCTCACTTTATACTCTTAAATGTGCTTCTCTTGGTTTACTTTTCACATTAGATTAGATTTATGTTCCAAGACTACCTTTTGCTGGCATGCGCACGTCAGCCCTTTGGGTTATTTGTACTGTCGGGAGTTTTCAAGTTAGCAGGCCCACATCCGTATCTTTTACTAGACTTGCAATGTCCCCTACTAGCTTGCGGTTGTCAATAGAGTTAAGGCTATAATCGAATTGGTGTCTTTTACGCTCTAATGCTGGGCATTCAAAGAGGATATGATAGGCTGTTTCATCATCCTCTTGGCATAGTCTGCAATCTCTATAGATATTGATCCTGTGCATAAATTCTCTGAATGCTCCAGTGCCTGTTAGTAGACTGACTACTTGCTTGATTCGAGTTCTGTTCAGTCTCAACAGGGTTTTGGTGGTTTGTGGATTCAGAGTTTTTAGCAATATTTTGCAGTGTGTTGCTTGATTGTAGTTTCTCCATCTTAGTTGGTGTGCGGTATTGACCCATTCATTAATGGCTGAGGGGGCTTGGTTTTTCTAAATGCTTAGACCAGGTTCTGGACCGGTCATTGCATTACGGGCTGCTTCTTTTGCGAGCTTGTCCGCCTTTTCGTTTCCTTTAATACCTTGGTGACCTGAAATCCAGCATAATTTTACTGTATTTCCCTGGCTCAAGGTTTGAAGTTTAGATTTGCATTCCTTGACCAGTTTAGATAAAGTACTGAAAGCGTTTAGCGCTTTCAGCGCTGCCTGACTGTCTGAGAGAATGTGTATGTCTCGATTGAGCAGCTTCTTTTCTATGCTGATGTTTGCGCATACGTTAACAGCTTGTACTTCAGCCTGAAAGATGTTACAAAACTTTCCTAGACTGACTTTTTCATTGGTTCTAGGATTGGTACTGTACACACCGGAGCCTGTACCCCCTTCAAACTTAGATCCATCAGTGTAAAAAATGATGTTCTTATTTGTTGGAGTTGGTAGTTGGTCCGGATTCCAACGTGTGTGTACAGTAAAGTTCTTTTCAAAGTCATAGGCTTTGATTATAAGATCAGAAACCATTTCTAATATTGGGTTGCTGATGTGTGACATGATCTTGCCATGTCCTAGATTATTAGCTGTGGTCATCCAGTGACCAGTACTTTGTAATCTGTAGGCTGCCATTCTGGCTTCACCTTCCAAGAAGATGTGCAGAGGTGGCAGATTTAAGATAGCATTCAGTGTTTGTCCTGAGGTGCCTTTAAAGGCTCCAGTGGCACCGATTAGCTAAATATTCTATTCTGCTAATTTTGTGTATCGCAGTTGCTTGTTTTATTTTGGGCCACCAGGCGATTATTTCATATGAAATTATTGGTCGAACCATGGTTTTGTACAGCCAGAGGGTCACTTCCGGTTTGAGCCCCCACGTACTACCTATTGCTCTTTTCCCAATAACTAATGTTTGTATGCACCTGGTGATTGTTTTGTCTAAGTGGGAGTTCCAAGTTAGTTTGCAGTCGATGTTTAGACCTAAGTACTTAACCTCGTTCTCCCAGTTGACATTGGTATCAAACAGTTTTATGTTGATTCTGTTTGTGGTGTTCTTTCTACGAGTGTAAGTGACGAGGGTGGCTTTGCTGGGATTAATTCTGAGATTATTCTCTAGACACCACTCTTCGGTTATCTTTAGTGCTGATTTCATTACATTGTCTTATTGTCTACGGTTCTTTGGTATTTACCTTGAATCAGTATGACAATGTCATCAGCGTATCCTTTGTTATTGAGTTGGATCAGCAGTTCATCAACTGTGAGGCACCACAGGAATGGAGAAAGAATTCCTCCCTGTGGACATCCCCTTGTCGCCTGCACTGTCTTTTCCTTGTCAAATAACTTGACTTTTACAACTCTAGTGTTGACCATTGCCATAGTCCATCTTATCATGGTGTTATCGATCTGATGGTTTGTCATTGCTCTTTCAATAGAGTGGTAGGAGGTATCGAAGGCACCTTCTATGTCTAGAAATGCTCCGACTGCGTACTCCTTGTACTCCAAGGTTCTCTCAATTTTCCCCACTAGTTGATGTAGTGCGGTTTCACATGACTTCCCTGTTTGGTAAGCATGTTGATATTTGTAAATCGGGAGTGAAGTTAGGGCTTCCTCCCTCCAGTATCTGTCTACTAATCTTTCCAACGTTTTAAGGAGGAATGACGTTAGGCTGATAGGTCTGTAAGATTTAGCTTCTTTAGTCACTCTCCAGGATTGGAGACTGTAACCCAAGGCAAGACTTGCTTGGAACATGTCTTTGAGTGGGTTCAGCAGTATATCTATCCCTTTCTGCAGCATTATTGGTTGTATGCCGTCGTTTCCAGCAGATTTGAAAGGACTGAAGAGGCTAGTTGCCCATTTAATCCCTTTTTCCATTTTCACATATGTTTTTACTTTTTCGATGTCTTGTCCATTCACAGTTATCGTATCTTGGGTGTCCTCTTGGTTTGACATAAATTTGGTTTTGGAAATATTCATTCCTAGGCCCAGTATTTGGCCATATGTAGCAACGCCACATGTATGTAGTTTTGAAAACTTAAAAATTAAACTTGTATTTAGCTAATCGTGACACACATTAAACATTGTAACAAAGAAGTTTTGTAACTTGCACAATGATTTCGCAACAGGTCCCACTAATATTCTTAAATGTTGAGTTATTTCTGGTAGCAATTAACGATATTTGCAAATCAGTGGCTTTCCCTAGTAAAGCCATTTTATATGCAGATGATATTATCCTATACTGCAAAGGAAAAAATATCCATAGTAGTCAAGAAAATTTGCAAGTAACCTTGGACCAACTTACTAATTGGACTCGTTTGTCTGAATTTAAATTTAAACGAAGACTAAATGTACAGTTTTTTTCAAGAAAACATACCATACCCATTCTTCCAACCTTAAAATTGGGAGATCAACCAATAATTTTTGAAAATTCTATGAAAATCCTCGGTATGACATTTGATAAAAAATTAACGTAGACACAGCATATTATTGCTGTTAAATCAGATTGTCTTCGACGAATGATTATTTTGAAAATTCTGGCTAACCGGAATTGGGGCACCGACCAAATAACTATAATGCGAACATACAGAGCACTTGTCCGTTCTAAAATAGAATATGGATCTTTAGCTTACTAATCAGCATGTAAATCTGCATTAAATCTTCTCAACTCAGTTCAAGCATCTGCCCTTCGTCTTGCCACTGGAGCCTACTGCACCAGTCCCGTAATTAGTTTACAAAACCTGACCTGTGAACTACCTCTGAATCTCAGAAGAACCCAACAGTTGTTACGGTAATAAATGCATCAGATCGACATTGATCAAGAGCACTGTCAAAAATCGGGTACAAACTACAGGGTTCGCCGGCTTTCCCAGAAAACACAGATCTAAATGTGTCGGGACAGGTGTTGTTGCCCCAGTTACCCGCACTTAGCTCAATCGGGATGGGGTAGTTTGAAGACTTAAATGAAAAACCGACGGGGTACTTACCCTAAAGCTTGCTTAACAGAAAAAGAAATGCCTGAGCGCCACTTGGTTCTGATTAGGGGTGGCTAACGTGTCTAGAACCAAGAACAATACACGTAGCCTATGGAGAAGTCCTCCAGGTACGTTGCTGAACACCTCAGCCTGTTGTTTACCAAGCCTCCTCAGAGTAGCCGGGTGACCTTGTCGTTAAATCACTTACCTTCAAGGCCACCGTCACTAAAGAATAACAAAAGAACACTGACTGGACCAAATCTCGGAGCTCGCTTAATCAAAAGAGCATGCTTTAACTTCACAAAATTAATTACACTTGGCCTTTGCCAGGTTACACCGATTTAAGACCCAGAGGGGGTTTCAAAATTCATAAAAAGAATGAACTGACTTTAACAAGTTTATTATTTAAAGAAACAAATGACAGTTTACACAAATCGGTACATTAAAACAAACACCCGGAGGTGAGTTTGAATTTAGTAATAAGATATCCTACGTGAATATGAAAGGGGGCCCCACGAAAACCAAAATATATCTTAAGGGCTAGTTACAAAGACACAAAAAACACAATATTATCCCAAACAAGTGACATAAAATGGACGCCAGGAGTAAAGTCCCTGGTAAACATTAACTGAGACAGATCATAAGTCCTAGCAGACGTACGCAACGTTTATAAGCACTGACGCACAATAAAATATAAAATCGCACCTTAAGTTAGGCACCAGAGTTATTTAATTAGTACAATACAAGGCGCCTACCTGAGTTGAAGCATGCAGTGTTAGATGCAGATGTACTCGTCCTCGTGGAGGCCTGGCGAGACCTGCAAAAGGTGTAGCAAATTCTCCAGAAGAGGCAGCAGGACTCGAGGGAATTGAAGACAGTCGGCAGCAACCAACAATCGAAGAAGTGACAGCAAACAATACGATGTCGCGCGGCGGCCCTTCCTTTAATTAAACCCGACGTTGACACAGATATGCATTACGCAATAGTTTTTTCCCGACTTAACAGGGAAAAAAGTTAGTTGAGGCTCTTCAGATATCGTTTCTAATCGAATCGGCAAAGAGTGCCAAAAGTCTCCCCGGAGACCAGCTGTATGAAACGAAAATCGGCCAATTTAACAACGTCGAGTTAAATACACTTCCACCGCCCACCGCGCACTTTCAAAGACACACAAGAATAAATGTTCGCTTCGAAGATTCGGGTTTAACTGCACTCGCCATTAACGTGCCCCAAGGCACTCGAAAATTCGCACAAAAGTCAAAAAGGATTCACAACTTAATCACCACAAGTTAGCAAAAGATCCCCGATTCGCAGCGCAAGCTACGAACCGGGGTAGCGAAAATCACAAACGCCTAGTTCACTCAAGAGCTGGGTACAGATTGAAACTTAATTCGAATTCCGCGCGAAGAAGCACAACGGAAGAAAACTTCGAACTCCGAAACCACTAATTTTAAATGCATCATTCCCTAAGGAGTTATCAATTTTTATTGGTTATCAAAGAAAGCAACTACACGCAGCATGAGGTCATAGCTGTATTAGCAAAATAAGCACAAAGTTTCCAGAAGCCCCGGGAAACGAAACACAAGATAAGAATTCCCGTTCACTCACTATGCCACGTATGGAAAGTTTTCGGCCTTAAGTATCAAATTACCAGGGCGGCTCTTAAAGAATACCAAGAAATATATTTAGGTTCTGAAATCGATGTTTAAATGTGTAACAACAAAGGATTCATTTGAGAGCTTAAGAGCATTATACATGGGTCTATCAGAATTTTACTTCTCATTTTATTATTAATAGGAATTTTGCAAAATTATGTTAACATTATTTTCTCCATGAAGCAATATCAATGTGCCAAGCTAATTTTTTCTTCAATATTCCAAAATTTTAAAATAAAACTAATTAAAACGATTTTTTCTAACAAATAAATGATGCTACGCACAATTATCTAGTTTTTTGGGAATTTTTAAGGTACAAATTTCTGATGTCCCATATAAGGGAACAACATAAAACGTCAAATTCGAAAATTGCTAAAAACAGTCCGCACTGGTTTATTACAAAAGTTATGACGTCACTGACTGTTCCTAAGTACTTTTATCTCGTCTAACACCGATTTGGGACCGCCCACTGCATCTCAAAATATTACCTCTGCCCACACCGTTGCCCCGCAGTAGAAACTTTGGAGAGGGTATAGAGCGCTCTTAATTACATCAGGCAGAAAGCAAATCGCCGAAGCTGCAATACAAAACGGTCTTGACCATTTAACAAAGAATAGCTTATCGTTGTAGTTCGGAGAAATATAAACGAGACGAAAATGCTTTTAATAAACTAACGCGGTTGCCAGACTGTTTACGGGGCAAATTCCTTTAGAAGCTGCAGACAAAAAGCATATGAATACACGTTCAACTAAATTTTGCGCCAGGGTCGGCTTAAGTAGGATTTGAAGTCGCACAATCTTACACTTGCTTTCTAATGACACTTATTATTGAATTAAACGAAAGAATGACTTAATGACGTCAAAACACTTAACTCAGTCTCTCTGTTACTCGATTACAGTAAGAAGCAATTCTTCCAACCCTGTTAATGGTTATATTTTTTCCAATCGATTTTCCCCATTATTTGATAGAAAAACACACTCTGTGCCTTTCTATCACCGACTTAATAAAATTATTCAAAATCTGGGCCTTTCCTTTTTTGATCAATTACTCCAACCCAAATCTATATCTCCTCCTTGGTGCCTATATTCAATCTCCACAAACCTTTCCCTACACACATATCCTAAAAGTACTACCTTTCCACTAATTTACAAACTAAAATTATATGAAATTCTTGATAATTACCCAGAGTCCATTAAAATTTATACTGATGCTTCAAAATCAGAAGACGGAGTAGGGGCTGCCATATTAACGAACAGTCGTGGTTACAAATTTAAACTTAACACTGAGTCCAGCATCTTTACCGGTGAATTATACGGCATTCTGGAGGCAATGAAATACATCAAGGCATCTGAAATTACCAAATTCCTGATCATGTGTGATTCATACAGTGCTATTCAAGCAGACAAGGAACTATTTTCCAGTAATCCTTTGGTAATGGAAATCCAAGAGTGTCACCAGGAAATATTAAATTCGGCCAAATCTGTATGTATCATTTGGATACCGGCACATATAGGTATTTCCGAAAATGAATGAGTAGACTTATTGGGCAAAGAAGCTGTATTCGATTATACAACACAACACAACAGTAGGTATTACAAGTTATGATGCCAAACACTCTGTAAAAGCTGTTATAAAAAGAAATTCTATCAACAGTGGGAGAATTTACAGAACAATAAATTCCGTAATATTAAAGATAACATAACGAATTGGATCCCTGCAACAGCCCTAAATCGAAAATCCAGTACTTTACTGAATAGAATAAGAATTGGTCACACCAACCTTACTCACAGCTACTTGTTAAATCGAGAAACCCCTCCACTATGTGAAACGTGTAATGTTCAGCTCACAATAGCACACATCATCTTAGATCGTCATCTTTATTCAGAATCTAGAAATCGTCATCAGTTATTAAATAATCTAAGTGAAGTGTTGAAGAATGACAATATAAGTGAACTTAAAATTATCAGATTTATGTTGGAATGTAAATTATATAATTTATTGTAACTCTATCTTTATAGGGTGCTAATAGCCTAGCTGTTGATGCGCCATTAACCAGTATAATAAAAAAAAAATTGTAAAAGCATTACTATTTCCCATTTGACCAATCATAAAAAATATTAAGTTAAAATTACCTGTAACACCTCATATCTGTAATATTCAGTTTGAAAATCATTGTTTATCATGTCTAAAAGGTACATCTCATTACAAATACAAATATTTGTTGTGCTACAAGTTGTAAGTAGCTTTAAACCACAACCTTCATTTTGTGTTCTCGTAAGTTAAACTACTTTAAATGTACTTTCACGAATAAAAACACGTTTGGCCGTTTCATGCTGCATCATTTCATACCTACTTATTCCAAGCTAACAAACTGCATCATTACAAAAATTTGATATATTTTGCTGTATCTTACACAACTTTACTGCTTTATTTGTAATTGAAATATTTTTCCTTCAAAAGCTAAAAATATTTTTAATGTGTGATGTGGTTTCAGCATTTTTCTAGTTTTTCCTTACATAAAGTTGAAATTATATTTGTTGCACAGAAGAAATCCTAGCTGTTTCGGTTAAAATAAACTGTCAAATAAAAAAATCAGGCAGACATCCATGAATTTTTAAAAGTTACTTATCTCAATTGTAGCAAAATAAAAAGTTGTTTTGAAAGTAAAATTCAAGTACGTGAAGAATGTAAGGGTTTCAGGTTTTACTAAATTTTAGAAGCACTTTTTCTTCTCAGCATTCTTCGAAACCATTATTATCTATTATTCTATTATTATTCCGCACTCCGCCAACAGCCGTTAGGCCAATTATAGGTGTCACTGTACATTTTATGGGGACTCCCACCCCACTAACGACTGTCATGATGTTATCAAATCATATAATAGATATTAAACACTGTTCAGTGGCTTCAAGCATGAAATTTCTATGGTATTTCTGACCTGACATAACTTACTATTACAATACAAAGAAGAGAAAGATTATCATTCTAAAAGACAATAATTAACATTGACACTCAAAACTTCGAAATCTTCTTGATGAGAATTCCGGTTCTAGTTAGATTCTAATGACGTTTTACTTATTCTTAGTTACTTACCTTGTGGTTGCTTGTAAAGCAATTTTCTTCAATGCATACTCTTTAAATTTTTTCGAACTTACCTTCAACCTACCTGTTTGCACCTTCTGATTGAGGTTTCTTCAGATAGCAGCATTTCTTATGACTTGACACTTTCTATATTTACTTATATATTAAACACTTTAATCGCATTTCATAGATTTTAACATGCTTCTAAGTAGATCTTCAATTCCCTGTTAAGCTTAGATCTTCCTCGAGACATGTAAATGTGCAAGTTGTGCTTCTTTTACTATTGTTAAAAATGCTTATTGCACTAACATAAAAGGACAATAACTGAAACGTAGCAATACTCAAATTTAGTAAGAAAAACTGAAAACCATTTCAGTATTGTAAATTACGTCTAGAGTTGTAAAGGTACTTCAGGACAAACATCAACACATCGACAAAGGCAAACTCTTCCTCAAACAGAAGGATAGAATAACATAAGATTGGTTTTCAATGTCTTGTTTATTTGGAAGACATTTCTTGTTATTAAATCAGTATAAATTGCATCGAGTATGAATACAATTGCTTTGTTACAGAATGTGTACACAGAGTATATTTCAAATTTAAAAAGCGGGGCATTCTATGTTACAAGCTGAATCGTTGCATTAGGTTGTATATACAAGACGGCCTAAGGCTTACAGTTGCAAAATGCTTTACGTCATGATAACGAATACTGTGAGAGGTATTCACAGAAAGGTTGTTTGGAAATTAACATATCTATTTCTCCAATATAACAGAACACATTGGACTGTATACATTTTAAAATCAATTATGACGTCAAAATTACGTAAACAAGTACATTGTTTTCGATTAAAATTAAGGTTAAAACTCGATTTAATTTAAAATATAAGTGGAGGCCGCCCCTTCGAAATAAAGAGGCGCCTCGGCAAAGTTAAATTTGCCATTAAATAGACTACCACAGGTGGTAGGTAAAAAATTATATTATTAAAAGAGAACTCGCTACAGTTTTAGTTATGTACCAAGTCACTAAGAGTGCACAAACTGCACAGTTAGTGATGTATTTGTAGTAATATTAACATAATATCTATTAAATAATTAAAGGAAATATGTAAAACTATCTACGTATCTATATGTACAATTCATTTGTTCAAGTGCTTTTAACATAAAAGATTTATAGTTAAATATGTATCTTCTCATAGCTTTGTATAATAAAAAATCACGTATGTACAAAACAATTACACAATTATAAGGGTATATAATCTGTGTATCAACTCGTCAGGCGGCACAACCTGATCTGAACTGAACATGGAAAAGTTGATTACTACGACTAAGCCCATCACAGTATGTAGCTTTTCTTTTTCTAATGCGCCTTGCAACTGTCAAGGCCTATGAAATCTAGAAACAAAACAGAACATTAAAATGCTGGTCCTTAGGTCTAGCGTAAGCAAGTGTCTACTCTACTCGTGTCGTTAGTAGTAGGAATAGTTTACCGACTTCTTCCCAAGTTAGTTTCTATCAGTCATTAGCTTCGTTACTCATATAACCTAAAGAAATTTTAATTAATATCGTCCAAGTGCCAATATGTAATAAATAAATAAATGCAACAAAATAACCATAAAGCAAACCTCTACAATTTTCTAATTGAATTTCGTCTAGTACAATTCGTGCTAGTGTTCCCTTATTTACACGGTGAATTTGCTGATTATTTGTGGTAATAATTAAAGGTGCGACAAAGAAATCACTCTCTACTGCAATATCAAATGGGTATTTACTATTTATACAAAATGTGCACGCTTTCAATCTTTAGTTTGAAGAAGTATTTAAAATATAGAACAGAAAAAGTGAGGAACTGAAACACTTAACATAAAAGAAGTAAAAAAAAGAATACATATGTAAAGAACGTGAGAAAACAACCCCCAATAAAGAAGGGAAATCTAGAGTGGACAAGCTAAAAATGAACTCAAAGCAACAGTATGATGATGAATGTCGTGACATCACATATAAAAAAACAACAAGAAATGCATGAAATAGAAAAGAATAGAAATAAAAATAACAGATTTGTTTATAAACATAAAACAAAATATATTTTTTAAATCAAATTAAGAAGCATGGTGAATTGAGAAGGAAAAATGCAGTATGATGAAGAAAACACCCACAGCACAACAAAAAACAGAAGGACCAAGTAATAGGTGAATTAAGATTGATGAAGGTCCACAACTGAAGAAATGATACCAAAGAAAAGAAAAAGAAGCAAACAAGTTATACAGATGGAAGAAGCATGGATAATGAAGATGGAGAAAACAGCAATTGAATGCAGTACATGCACGAAATCAAAAAGATTAGAAAAGAAAACAACAGCAAACTTGTTTAGAAACATAAAACAAAATATTTTTTTAAATTAAATTAGAGGGCACGGAGAACGAAGAATGAAAAATGCAATACGACAAGAAAAAGGACCCACAGAACAACGAAAAACAGAAGGACCAAGTAATAATGACTTAAGATTGATGAAGGTCCTCAACTGAAGAAATTATACCAGAGAAAAGAAAAAAAAAGCAAACAAATTATACAGATGGAAGAAACAACGAATTGTGCACAAAATGCATGGAATTAAGAGAATATAAATACACAATGCTTAAAGAGCAGTATCATTCATAGCCCTCTTGACCAGACAACCTTTTATAGACACTTTTGTATACAGTGATCGCCAAAAAGTTGGCATCAAATGGGAAAAATGTTTATTTCGAGTTTTTTGTAAAATCAGGACCCTGGCGATCGGAGGTGGTTGAAAAACATTATAAATAAGCCAAACAAAAGTTGTCACGATTTCAGTTATCTGGCAAATTTAAATTTTTTTGAAAATAATTGTGAAAAATTAATTTACTAGCCAAGACAGAGAAAAAAAATCTAAAAAAGTTGATTAAATTATGATTTTCTAACTAAATACAAAATTTTGGATCAAAATTTAAAAAATACAAAATTTTTGTAAACTGAATAAAGAAAAATCTCATTTAGAGAACTGTAAAAAAAACATTTACAGGATTTTTGTAACAGTAATTCTTTAACAGGGGTAGAGTTTTTAGAAGCCATATAAATAGATATTAATTATCACTGAAAAATACTTCTTCAAAAAGCGCCTTGCATTAAATGCGTAAAAATTATGCGAACACATTACTTTTTGGTAAATAATAACAAATCTAAAGGAATAATCAACATTCTCTATTATTTTTTCCAATTATAAATCTTTAGTCTTCACCTAAAAAAGTGATTTTTAAAATTAGTTTTTGAAATGTGATATTTTGAAAATTATTTTAAAAAAATGAAAAATTGACATTTTTGCAAAAGTTAATAAAAGAAAATTGTTTTCTGGACCTGAGATTGTGCAGTTAGCTAAAACTAGCACATACTAAAAAAATTTCATTGAAATCTTACTTAATTTCCAAAAAATAGTACTTTTCGTATTTTGACAATTTAAAAAACATCATTTTCTAACTATGTAAAAATCGCTTGGTATATCTGATAGGGGCTAAATGGGTTGGTTCTCAAACAAGCACAAATTATTCCCCTAAAAAGTTATTTTGAAAAATCAAAAATGAAAAGTTTTCCCATTTAATGCCGACTTTTTGACAGTCACTGAATAATTTTGGTCCCACCATATAAGACATAAATGAATGAAGAAACTAGAGAATATCAATGAAATTCAAAGTGTTGTAAATGTGTACAGTGTTCTGAAGATTGATTAAATCATCATCAGTCAAATTAGCTATTTTCTTTATACTGCAAATAAAACAAATGAGACAATAAATGAAAACTACTTAATTAGAAAAGTTGTTAATAAATTGAACTGGCCTATTTTGACTTTTCACATTTAAAATATTAGAACAAAATCGTTACATTTGCTTTAACAGCCACACGTAATGTTATTTGGTGTGACATCTTGTCTTTTTTAAGCACTATGAAGTTTCATTATGAACTTCTGGTTGGTACATAATTATCTGATTTTTTTAAACAATGCAGGACTAGATCACGTTACTTTATAGTCAAAGAACAAGCCGAAATCCAAATTGCAAGTTGATTAGTTTGAAATAAAGCATAAGTCTGTGTACAAGCCCATGAAAAAGAAGATAATAAATTCTGTGGTTTTGAGAATTTTGCTGGAACTATAATCCATTCAGAATGTTTCCTTCTCCCAGTAGATTATGTTAGGGTGACATTCACCGGAAGAGACCAGTTCGCTCCCGTGTATACCTGCTGCTTTCTAATGGCAGCCCAATTCGCTCCAGTGAATAGCCCTATTCGCTCCCCGGAAAATTAAGCGGCTTATTAACTTGGAAATTTGCCCACAATGTTTTTTGTACAAAAGTATAAATTTAGGTTATTTGCAGATTTAAGATTTGTATGTACTTAGCACAAAAATACTTGTGTAATGTAAAAAAATGTGTGTATGACCGTAAAAAACCCTTCAGCAGTACCAGTTAACTTCACATAAGACTAAAACCTAGTCCTCTGTTTAGCCACGTTGCAGATGGGAGCGAATTGGGCTATAACCTTTTTCGAGCAGGTAGACACGGGAGCAAACTGCACCCCGCCCACATTTACGCATGCAAACTAATTAGACGTGACAAATTTGTGGTTATGATTTATGACGGCTTGCACTGTTGCCAGATATGTTTTTGTCTCTTGTAACATTATCGACATTTTGACATTAAAATTGCAACGTCAATAAAGCGATTGTTAAAAATGTCATAATTTTTTCATGTCACAGTTTGACTTCTATCACAATTCATGCATGCAACCTAACAAAAACATGTAACAACCTACTGGGAGGAGGAAACATAGATACCATTTTCTACTAAAAAAAAAGTTTTTATTACATAACTTGTGAAGTAAAAGCTCTTGCAGATGCTTACTCTACGATTATTAAAGTACTTTCTTTTTACCATTTCAAAACTTTGAATGCTTCTCTCGTATAATATTAAAAATAAAAACTAACGTTCTCATGAACACTGGGACTTCTTATTCACAATTAAAATGTAATGTCGCCGTAAATCATTCTTCAATATTATTAGAAGAAACGGTTCTGATAAAAAATTCAAATAAAGAAGGCAGAGCTAACTTCCAGATCACATTACAATTTGATCTGTATATAAACAGCACAATTAAAAATCTAGATCTCTACACTGCTTACATGCTAAATGAAAGATTTAAATTTAAAAACTGAAAAATGTATACAATAATGCACATTTCGCTTTGTTAAAACAACAAAATTCTACAAGGGAATGTATACAACTTCAGCGTTAGTCTGTAAATAAAGGAAAAACAGCAAGGTAACACAATCTTATTTTTTCAAAGTAACCCAAAAATTCACGTATCTGAGAGAAATTAAAAAAAACTAAACTTCAATAATGTGGTCATGTTCTATTTAACTAATTTGAATTCCTACTGTAAGTATAGCAAGTCAGGTTTTGTTGCAAATGTTCCTTTCAAGCAAAAATAAACAACCATGCTTACCTAGTCAAATGTCGACTGTCTTCATGAACAGCCATTTCTGAGCTTTTGAATTCATTGAGCTCCTTCCGGATGGCTGCCTTATCCTTCGGTGTGAGTCTGGTCCACGGCTTGTCCGCTCTCCTATCGTAGTCGTGAGCCTGTGTGACCTCTATATAGTCATTAAAGCGTATAATCTTCTTCTCCTTCAACTCCTCGACGGTGGGTCTGAAGCTCAGCTTACGGAGCAGAAACCGCTTCTTCTCCTCCTTCTGCTTCTTCTCCTCCGCCGGACTTTGCCCTGCAAGCGCCATCATGCTTACCACATCTCTTTCCACCATCTGAATACTCACTCTTCAAAATGTTGCGTTCTTCGAGTTCCTCTTGAGTGGGTCGCATGCTGAGTCTTCTGATGAGGCGAGCCCCGATCGCCTCCTTGCTCTCCTGCCTCTCATTCTCGCTTTGGATTTGGAGGATGTTCCTGTTGATGAGGTCCTGTCGGTCGGGTCTCAGCGACAGCTTCAGGGAGAGGCTCTCCTTGCGGGCTATCTTCAGGGCTAGTTGGCTCTCCTCGGTTAGGTTGCCGTCTTCGTCTCGATAGAGAACCGGGCCATCGCTGGAATCGTCGTCTTCTCTAATTACATACGGTCTGGTGTTTTCTTTGTTTTCCAAGGTACAAGGTAGACCAATTCCGAATTTAACTGGTTTTGTACTATAAATAAAGAAGGCCTGTTAGAAGATTGTAATACTAAGAGAGTACCTGGAAAAGGGGTAAACTTCCAAAATTTTTTGTGAAAGTGCTTGTGGGATACTATTTTTTAACAGATTTTCTATGTTATGTTATTATTTGCATGACTTCCCACTATTAGTGCAACTAATTGTAATTATTGGTTATCTAATATACCTAGATGGCATCATATAAACGAAACTATACAATAATTGCTTTAAAGCTATGTGCCTTGTTTTGAGCTTATTTTTAAAATATTTTTAGCATTTTAACATTTTTAAACTATGACTACAATGTCCAGTCCTGTAAAAAAGAGCCAATATTGGAAATTTAATTATGAATCTTTGTTAAAGGCAGGTCTGTCGTCCTATTGCTAGTAATTTTTTGAATATTTTCTAACTGAAAATCAAAGTTTTATAAATAAAAATGTAAAATGCAATAAATGTTACACTTAGTGATTATATACAACTTACATTATTCCTATATTGCAGAGAGAATTGTATATTAAACTTAATCAAGAACAATATCAAATTAGGTGTTCTTAGGAGCAAGATGTAATAAGATGATAACAAATAAAGGGCAAACGAAGGAAGATTTATAGCATCATTAATACTCAAAAGATTGCAATTATACAGTATATCATTGAAAACAACATAAAAAGTACTACCAAAATCAATAAAAAATACAGGTTGTCATTTAAATAAAAATGTAAAGTTTAAAAAAAAACCTCTTTCCGTTTTTGAGATATTTTGTTCACAGACAGACACACAGACACACAGGCACACACACAGACAGACCAATAAATAAAAACATGTTTTTTGGGATCAGGGGACTCTAAAACGTGAAGATCTGTTGAAAACTCAATTTCGAATTTTTGGGGTGAATCCAATACTTCCTTTACTGTAAATGGAAGTAAAAAAAGTCGATGATATCATATCATGAAAAACAAATTACATAAGAAACTGAAAATCAGCTGAAAATATTCCCTAAGTACAAAATTGCTACACCCCTTCGAGATTTTTTCATAAAAATGAATATCAACGAAGTTAATGAATTTATCCATTACTGTATATGATGAAATGAATAATACAAAAATATCATGAAGAAAATATTGAAATATTGATTGTAAGCAAGCATTTGACGGTCTGAACCGGGAAATACTACTGGAAGATGCAGAGAAAATTGAAAATACAAAACAAAATCAGTACGACTTATCATTGCTTATAAAAAGATAAAAGCAGGAGTAATGCTACAAGGAAGTGTGTACAAGGAGTTCAAATTTGATCAGAGAGAGACACAAGGAGGTGGATTATCGGCAACAATATTTAAAAAAACACGAAGGGGTACATAAAAGCGTCATATCAGGGGTAATATAATAAAAAAAAGCAGTGCAAATAATAGTACATGCCAATCATATAGCTATAGCAGCAAGAGATAAAAGAAACCTTAGAGAGAAACTCTATTGTAGGTAATAGTTGAAGCAAAAAAAAGAGACATGAAAATCAATCAAAAGAAAACGGTGTATATGAAAGTGAACAGAAGAAAAGAACAGATCGTATAAGAATAGAAAAGTAAATTATAAATTTGAAACAGTAAACAATTTCAAGTACTTCAGAATAATAATAAACGATAAAAATGCAAATGTTTGAAAGCAAAAACAATCTATAGTCAAAATAAAAAGAATAAAAATGGAAATAAATATTAAACATGACACTGCCAAGGCAAATTACAATATATAAAAGACTGCAGTTCTAATTTTGATTTCTTTATACTAAAAAAAAAGAAGAAAATTAAGGTTAAGTATAGAAAACATTAATTAAAAAAATTTAAGTTGAATAATTAAGAAAATAGTACAGAGAAATATGGAAAGATGTATGTTAGCAAGGCGGTCGATATTGTTCCACGCCTCAACAGTGGGCCTATAAGATGACCTTTGGAGTGGCCTACCAAAATCTAAAGCCATGGCTTCGCCAACCCTAACAAAAAATTTACTAGTTTTGCTCACTAAATGGGCAATCTGTCAGTGTACTGTCCCTGCCATACTGATAAATGTCAGTTGAAAAATAATCTCGAAAATCATTGCTATTTATACAGCAGTGCATCACTTCATGGTAATATTCGATTTAAAAACAATTCCTAATGAGTAGGTACCTAATTCTTTATTGCAAGTAAATTGCATATGGCTGTGAAATATGGCATGTTAACGACAGAAATAAAAGAAAATTGATAGCAACTGAAACCGATTTCTGGCATAGATTAGCGAGAATTTCTAGGCGGGATCATGTTCGAAACGATAGAGTAAGAGATATTAAGAATGCTCCAACAACCATAATTGATGAAATAGAACAGAACAGTTAGTGTGGTATGGACACCTGCAAAGGATGAATCAAGAAAGACTCCTTAAAAAGGTACTGGAATGGAGACCTCCAGGAAGACGGAAAAAAAGACGATCCAGAAGGAGCTGGCAAGAAGGTATAAATGAAGTACTGGAGGAAAAAAATATAGAAAAAAGGCTATAGAATGAGAGAGAAATATGGCGAAAAGAAATCGGAAGATGTCAACAGGCGTTATAAAACGATTAATATATATATATAAGTAAATCTCTACTAATTTTGACTTCATCTAAAACAGTAATTTCTTCAAATAACTTGCCTGGAAGTTAGTGGTATTGCAATCGGAACAAGTCTCTTCATCTTATCAACCTTTATATCAGTTTTTAAAGTGCTTTTCACAAACAACACTAATCTTTCCAATCCGCCAGTCCTCTCAATTGAAAACTTGTTACCATTTTTGTGCCACTGTTTCATTTGAACACACTAATATATAGAGCAACTAATGAAGCGTAGTTAATTTGATTTACAGCTTAGTGTGTCTTGGAATGGCCTAGCAGAAAATTTGGCATCAGAGCCAGTGTCATAGCCTGGAACAATTTAGGCCGCCTTGATGTTAGCTAGAAGACTGAAAGATAAAATATGAAACATAAAAACAAGACCAAAAACAGGGCTAGGAGATGTGGCATGTCGTACAAAGGGAACAAGACAGATGGACTGTTAAGCTACTAGACTGGAAGCCAAGAACAATCAAACGCCCACTTTTAAGATGGAGACCAATCTTGTAAGGATAGCAGGACAAAGTGGAAACAATCTAACACTATGCTTTTAGTTGTCAACCCATGATATTTTAACATATCTACAAGGTGTGCAAATTTCGATGTTTTCATAGGGATCCTCGATAACTAAACTATAGGAGATATGAAAAATATTAACCCCCCCTTCCTCGATCTCTTTTTTTTGAGAAAAGCTTAATTGTGAAAATCAAAATATTTGCTTCAGAATCTTTTTCATTATCCTCAAAAACCTACAGATACGAATTTTTAGGAAAAATTGCATTTTTAATTAATTATATATAGTAGGCGAATATGTAAAGGTGGAAATTATCCAAATAGGTAGTTTAAATTCACTTAGGAGTTTGTACAACCTACCGTAATTTCAAATCATTATGCTTAACATAAAACAGATAAACATAAAACTGTATATACGTATATGAAGGGGTACGCACTATTTTTTTTTTGTCTTAGGGATATGCGATGAAAAAGGTTTGGAAACCACTACACTATATTTTCAATTATTTTGTCAAGTATAGGCAAGAAAATCACTGGGTGTAACTGATTTTGACACTTTCGGTATTAGAACTACAATACTGGTTTTTAAATTATTTGACATTTTTCCAATCCTTAAAGATGTATCCACTGAATATAAAATATAACACAAAACAAATCTTACACATTATGATCACTAGCACTTTCATTTTTAAAGTTAAATACAACTTGTTTTAGTTCATACACATTCAATGCTTTAAAACAGGCTGCAATCTGAGTTTTCAGAAACGGAATTCCATTGTTTCTTTTCTATACACTGTGTGGGAGATGGGAGTTATTTTTATCAAGATTTTAATTATTATTTACTTATGCCAATCTCTAACTTTACTATAGTTTCTGTATAATTTGTATACTTATTTTCATTCACTATTTAATATCCGTCAATCTTCTTCTTTATCAATACCTCTTATACCCGAAAATGTCATGGTTGATCGTAATTTGTTTTGCAAAATATTTTCCATTTGTTTCAGTGGTCCGTTTTGAGTAGTGCCAAGTTCCAGTTTAATCCCCTGTTCCTTATGATTTTCTTCATAGGTCCAGTCCATGTTTTCCTAGGTCTTTGTCTTGTTCTACTTGTGCCCATTTCAGTGTACCAAACTGTTTTTAGTAATCTATTAAACAGCATACTGTTAAGATTGTCCATCCATCATCATAGCAGGTTTCTTTCAATTTTTCCTCTTAGAGGCTCGATTTTCAGTCTTCCGATCTCTTCTTTCCTCCTCTGGTCTTCTGTGGTTACCTTTTATATTTGCGTGAGATATTTCATTCCAATAGCTCGAAGTCTTTGCTTTGCTTTGTAGGGAACACCCAGGATTCACTGCTGCAAGCTACTATTGGGACACATACTGCTAGTTTTGTTTTCTTTAACACTTCTCGCTTGTTCCAAATACATTTGTTTACCGTGTGGTATAGTTTTACTCCGCCACTCATTTTTTCACTGATCTCAGTGTCTATTTTATGGTATTTAGTTATAACCCCGTATAAAAATTTCAAGTACTCCACCTTCATGTATTTCCGTTCCATTCAGCCTACTACTATTAATATTTCAGGTTTTTCCCAACTGCTATTACTTTCCTCTTCCTGCTCTCCCCTTGGGTTTATTGTCATCCCCATACCCTGTAAGATTTCATGCCAGACTTGAAGGTTTCGTTAAAGTTCTGCAAAGGCAAGATATGAGACATTTGCATTTAGATCTATACATAGAAGAAATAATTCTTTCAATCATTTTCTCTATTATCTGTCTTAGAGTAAATATTCCACTTCCTTCTTCCTCCAGTGGAGGCTTCTATTTCTTTTCCCAGTCGTTGCTCCAGAACTGTCTTGCTTACTAGACTCAGTAAAGGGATTACTCGGAAACTGTCACATTCCCTTGCATCCCATTTCTTGCTAGTATAGTATAATTACTAATTCCCAATCTTTTTGTTTTTTTGTGCATTGTTCAGCACTTTAGTCAGTAAGTTAAGACCATCCCTTCCCATATACTTAAGCATTTCAAAGTAAATTTCATTTTCTCAAGTGCCCATTGACTTTCTTCTAGTGTTACTTCCTTATCTCTATTTAATTCGTTGGTTAGTGTATAGATTTGTGTCTCTCTCATAACCTCCTCTTCTGTTGTCATTAGTTTCTTGAAATACTCTTCCCATCTTTCAATTATTTCTTCTTCCTTCGTTATGATGTTATTTTCTTTAGTTTTTAAATACTTCAGACAACTTTGCTTTCGTTTCCTGTTATTTTTCATTATTTTATGGAGCAGCTTAGTTATTAAGAGCCATTTACACGAACAAGAATTTCTGGTACAGTGACGTTACAAGTTCTCTCTGTCTAACATTCAGAAAGAGACAGACAATGTCTTACAAGTGCGTTCCTACAAGAAAACTTTTACCAGCAAACTGGAACATGCGCTACTTTCTATAAGTTTTCACTAAAAGTTTCAACTTCTCGCAAGCACACTTTTCGCAAATCCATAATACCCAACTATTTTTTGTAGACGGCAATTCGTATACATAATTTTATTACTTAATTTTAAGTTTTGTTTTTGTCTCAAAGACAAGTTTTATGTTAAAAATGCGGCAGTGGAAAAGAGAAAAAATTCAATTGCTAATACAATAGAACTCTTTTTACTTCTCTCATCTGAAAGACGAAAGAAATATGGAAATCACGAAAAAATCACCTTCCGAGATTTCTTCAAATCTTCACGTTTCAAGGTCCCTAGATGACAAAAAAGAGGTTTTCTTAATTCCGTCTGTCTGTCTGTTGGCAGTATAGCTCAAAAACTATTTGTCGGACGAAGACGATATTTTGCATACATATATATCTTCTGCCTCGCATGAAACCGGTACAATTTCATACAAATATATACAGGGTGAGCAACTTAAAAATAAAATTTGGTTTAGTTTTGGGTTAATTTTGAAATAGAAGGAAGTAATAACTTTCACATAGGTCAGGCTTTACATATGCCGAAAATAAGTCTCAACCGATAAAGGATAATGTCACAAAAGAGTAAAAACGTTTCAACAATAACACACTTCTGTTCAAGAGAGGCGCGCGCTGGACTTATTTCTATATGGTCTAAGAGCCAGCAACTAAAATAGTTACGTCATTTCATTAAGAAAATATTTCACCTTATTATACTCTCTTAACGTCGCTGGTAATTCGGAAGTCTGCCTGGTTTTAGGTGGTGGAAACAAGTGGAGCTATATCTATTTCATATGTTCCTTCGGAAAAGTATTTTTAGTTAGGTGAAACTGACTTCACAAAACGTCACGTATGCTTTTTAAATTAGGTTATAATTTTTGATCTTTGACAAACATTTTTAGCTATACGTAGGTATATTTGTCAAATGTCAAAAATTACAAAAATTATAACCTAATTTTGAAAAGTATACCTCACATTTTGCCAGGTCAGTTTCACATAATTAAACATGACCTACTGGGGATACTTTTCCCAATGACCATAAGAAAATTAAATACCCAGAGATCGAATAAATTTGTAATAAAAGTCGCCTGAGATACTTGTTATATATATATATATATATATATAGCACTACAGGCCCGTCTGGCCTATGGCTTGAATTTTCATTGTCCATTTCTTCCTGTCCCATATTTCGTCTTCCCATTCGCTAATACCGGCTTCATGTAGGTCTTCTTTTATTTGCTGCCACCATGTTTTCCTGGGTCTTCCAATTTTCCTTCTTCCCTCCGGTTCTTGTTTGGTTATTTTTTTTATTGGGTCGCTGTCTTCTCTTCGCATTGTGTGCCCGAACCACCTCAGTCTGTTCTGTCTCAGCACTGTACTTATGTTGGCTTCTTTGTATAGGTCTTGTAGTTCCCTATTTGTTCGTCTTCTCCACTCTTGACCTTCCTTGACTCCACCATATATTCTTCTTAGGATTTTACGTTCCCATGTTGCCAGCTTGTTTTCTTCTGTTGTTGTTAGCACCCACGTCTCACTCGCGTATGTTAAAATAGGTCTTATTATAGTCTTATATAGTCGCACTTTTACGTCTCTTGTTACACTTTTATTCGACATATAGCGATTAAGGGCACCCGCGCACTTTGAGGCACTTATCATTCTGCTTTTTATTTCTTCTTCTTGCTTTCCTTCTGTATTTATTTCTACTCCCAAGTATGATGCACTATTTACCCTCTTGAAGATTAGCTTTTCTTTTGTTAACTCAGCTTCTATCTCTAGCTCTTGCTCTTCTTCTCTGTTTATGTTTCCTAGTACCATATAATGTGATTTCTTTACATTGATTTTCATTCCTACGTTTTGTGCTTCTTTCTCCAATCCTTTTAATAGTTCTTTTAGCTGTTCCTTTGTTCTTGCCATCATTGTCAGATCATCCGCGTATGCTAGTACTTGATATGGGCCATTAACTACAGTACTGTTCGTGTTTATTTTTGCTTTCCTCATGAGGTGTTCTAAAACTATGTTAAATAAGTGTGGTGAGATAGGGTCCCCTTGTTTTAGGCCTGTGTTGCTTTTAAATTCTGTGGATTTACAGCCTTTAAATGTCACTCTGTTGCTTGTTGTCTTTAGTGTCATCGCTACCAGTGAAATTATTTCTTTGCTGTATTTTACTTGTTATAAGTTTGACATTTCTGAAGTTTATTGTTGGTACGTCAAATTCGAGGTTGTCAGATTAGGTTTTCTGTCAGTTTGTGTCAAATAACAAACAAAACCTAATGTTTAATTTTGAATTAAACACACATAAATTTTAATAACAAAATTTTCGAAATCCAGTCAGAAGTTCTAAATGTAATTCTGATTTCATAAACAAGCAGTTTTAATCTCCAGTTTTGCTTCATAATTTCGCCAGTTTATTATAGATCTGTTTAATCTTGAATTAAACAGGCAAATTTCAAATCACATTTACGAAATATTAAAAAACCAATACTGTTTCGCAAGCATCGAGTTTAAAGACCGGAGCAAACCTGCAACTTGGCATTTCATGCCGTAAGCGACCTACTAAACCCAAGTGTACCGCTCTGGCTTGCAAACGCACACGGAAATACAATCAGCTTACAGTGCTGAATTGCTATTTCGCACCTTTAAACGCGCTCCAGTAATCTACACAATAATTGAACTTTGTTTTGTGACTTAGCTATGCTATTTTGTTTTGTATAAATAGACCATTTAAAATCAATCTGCATCTAATGTCTGATTCATTCACTACGTCGCTACCCTGCTACTAAGCCATAATATCATTGGGACGTGAGGCTGCGTCCCCCAGGGTAGTTTACTGTCGTCCCTTTAAGTGCCATTGACTACATTGGCTTAAAACATAAATGCAGTCTCATTTATGTGCTTAAAATTAGGGATAGAACCAGCGCAAAGCAACGGAAACCTGATCAGCCTCCAGGCAATTCTGTTCACCTAACCTGCTAACCTCGAATTGGACATACACCGACAGTGTCACCAACAAAACACTGCAGTACTGCCAGATACGTTTATTTTATTTGCTATCTCTATCACTTTGCGCCGCTGCTGCAGCTTTCTTCACCACTGGAAACCAGGCAGACATCCAAATCAATTATCAACGATGTTAAGAGAGTATAGTAACATGGAATATTTTCTTAAAGAAATGACGTAACTATTTTTGTCGCTGGCTCTCCGTCTAATAAGGCTTGATGACGCAGTTGGAATTTCGCTGCAGTTACATCCGCTGTGGAGATGCGGTTACGATCGCTATGCAGGCGCGGCGAGTTCACACCCCAGCGAGATACATTTTTTTAAAATTTGCAAATTGATCGAATTCGGGAGAGGAAAGTTCTGGGTAAAGCCTTTTACAAATTTTTTAAGGTTATGTTTCTATTTCATTTTAAATAGATTGGTATGACTGGATAACAGGCTGCTGCAAGTAAATTTTAGTTTCTAGAAAAACTTGTTCATGTAAACAGAATTACAATTTACTTTTAACTGGACTTGTAACGTCACTGTACCATAGATTCTTGTTAATGTAAATGGCCCTTTACTAAGTCTTCCTACCAAATTCTTCCTATGTTCTCACTTTTGCTTGCTTTATTACTTTTTTCGCTATACATCTTTGGACTTTATATCCATGACATGGTTCCTGGTTTTTTGTACATAAATCAATTTTCCAAGATATCTTCTTTTTTCATACAAATTCTTTAACCTCTTTGCACCACCAAACTGTCTCCTTCCTATTTGGGTCTCTGCTTTGTGACCCCACATGCCGTGGCTGCAGCATTTTTGATCACTTTTGAAAAGGTTCCATGTCACTTGTAAATCTTGATGTAAATAATGTATACTGTTATTTTGGATTTCCTCACTTATGTTTTCTTCGAATGCCTTTTGAATTTCCGTGTTTCTTAACTTGTACGCTTTTAACTCTTTCCCTGATCTTGTTACTCTTCTTTCAGTTTACTTTCTATTAAATAATGATCAGATTTATCTTTAACCCTTTTTTAACTTTTCATATCCCATGTCTTGTATTTCAGTAAATTATGAATTATAACATAGTTAATAATTGATTTTTCTCCTTTAACTGAATTTTTTCTGGCGAATTTATGAACATCTTTATGCTTATAGCACTAGCTGGAAAACAAGGCTCTCCACCCTGACATAAGCACAAAAAGGCCAAATTGGCCAATGATTTTATTTTATTTGAATTTATTCCACCTCCAACATCGAGGTAAGAGTCTCTCATTGGTCAATTTGGCCTTCTTGCACTGATATCAGGCTGGAGAGCTGAGGTCTTGCTTATCAGGTGGTATTGTTATAGTAGGTACTCAAAATAATCAGCTCTTTATTGATGTAAAAGTTTACGAGTTTCTTATCGTTACTATATATTTGTAATAAATTGAAAATTTGTTATTCACTCTTTGCTGTATCATAAATAGAACAGTTTTACTGTTCAACCATATTGTATGTATCTTCCAAGTTATAGCCTTATTTTTAAAAGTTATGAATTTAAAATTCCAATTCAAAAAATTAATTAGAAATAAGGGAACAGAATTGATTTTTAATACATTTAAAACACAATTTGTAACTTTGGAATTATAAAAATTATTTCAAAATGGTCTTTCTAGTCCTAGTAAAATACTGCCATCAGATCACTTGTAAACAATGATTCAAAATTATTTAAAAACAAATCGAAACCAAGAAAATACTAGACTATATAGTATATATGAGCACATAGCCTTAAGAATAAATATTCCATAAACAACTATTTCCGGAGCAACAGCGTGATGCAGGAAAAGAGTCACTAATACAAAACTTCTTTATTATGTTATTTTTCAAGAAACTGTTTGTACCAGCAAAAATTACAGAATAAATATAAGATGGGTCACTTGCGGCATTTACAAATGAAATTGCACTTCAAACACGTGCGCCGACAACTCGCAGTTCACTATGTTGTATGCCCGTATGCCGGCCGATCAATAAGCACTGTGAAAGCACCTGGCGGCAAACCGTCTTAGAACGCTCCGATTGGCCGAGTGACCTATCTTATATTTATTCTGTAATCTTTGGTACCAGTGATATACCTGATTTAACAAATACTGGAATCATGTAAAAAAATCAACTAGAGAATCCGCGAGCTTAATGTACATGGGTAAAATACAATCGTTCTAACCAAAATTGATAACTACAATTTTCCCATTTCTGACCCTTTTCCTGGATCATGCTGTATAAAGGCTCCACTATATTTACCAGATCCTAATCCGAGGCCTCAAAGGTGGCCTCCGGCTTGACAAAGCAAACACATTCAAACATTAGTATTCAAATGCATCAACACATCACAAACTCATAAAATCACATTCTTAAGCCTACCGAACAACACTTAAACTTACTTGAAACTAGGATTGCTATCTATTTGTGCATGTCTAACAGTGAGAGGCCGGTTCTCTTGAGTCGGCGTGTTCTGGGGGGTGCCGGGACCGCTGCCACTGCCCTTTTTCTTGAGGGCCGACTTCAGAGGCATGGCGTTGAACCGGGGCTCCCTTTTCGCTGGAATTTCTTCTATTCTACTCGTATCTACAGTTGGATCTGGCTGAGGCATGCGGTATAAGCATCGATCGTCGTCAATGTCTTCGCCGTCAATGTCGTCCGGTTCTATATCGTCTTGCTCTGAAGAAAATGCTAGTTATACACAAAAGAACGTGGAAGTGACACAGTTTTACCTTCGGAATCGTAGTCGCCCATTTCGGGCAGCAGTGGTGTCTGCTGTCGCATGGGTGTCGGGCTCGGTGAGCTGAACATTGGTGGTGGAGGTATAGGCCCAATTTCTGACACGGGAATGGGGGGCTCTGGCAGTTCTGAGAGCATGAATCCCGGCATGCTCGGGGGGCGGCAGGTTGGGGGGTGGGGATGGCATAGTCGTTCCTGGGGCGGGGGCGTGCTTCCTGGGTGACCTGGGTGACCTGGATGACCTGGATGACTTCTGCAACTGGAATTTGTAACAGTTAGAAAGACGTATGCAAAAATTCTTTTACATTGATAAACAAAAAATCTACTTGAAATTCATATTACACATTTAGAATGCCTTTAAATAGCATCGTATAGCTAAAACTTGCATGTTTTTGTACTATAGAAGTACATTTTAGTTTAAATATGAAATCTTAATCCCATCAACTTGTAAATATGTCACTGCTAATACGTCGCTACAACATAATTACCATCGTTAAGATATGACTAGAAGCTAAATGCATTTAAAATAATCATAGTACATATTATCTTGGCTTTCGTGTTAGGTTTCATAACATTTTATTTATTGATTACAAATTTAGCATTGCCAATTTCACGTTTTTTACTTTCTCTGCTGATATGGTACTCTAGTCAAATATGGTATCATATTATAAAATACATACATATACTGTTTACTGAACGTTAAAGAACGTCTTGGCCGTTATTAGTGTAAAGAAAAATATGGAAGAATTTAATTTCCCTTGAAAACAAAGATAACACTGATAAAAACTCCCCCAGAATTAAAACTGGGGAAAAATGTTCAACATTTCCCCAACAAATTCAGATGCAATACAGAACAATCTATCATAAGCCTTCAACCTAACCACAGAATTGTACAATAACAAAGCTAATGGACAAAAAAAAATCTGGTGTGATACACTCACACAACTTCCTTTTACAGTGATCTTATAATTAGTCGTCAAAAATTTTATTTTTAATTTTTAACCATTTGTTAAAAATTTTCAAAAATTACAAATTCTAGAAAAACGGTACAAAATCGAGTGTTAGTAGAAGAGACAAATTTTCTCTAGAATTTTAAGGTGAATTCAAAAATGTAATAATATACCGGGTGTTTTATTTAAAATAGGAGTTAATAAAAAAAATAGAAAAAAAAACAAAAGAAACCCACTTTAGAAGTTTTCAACTGGAAAATCACTATCTCACATCAATACACATTAAAAATGTAAGAAAAATGTAAAATTTAAAAAAAATCGTTAGAGCCGTTTTCGAAAAATCGAAAAAAACTGAAAAATCACAAGAGTAAACACCTACTTCCGGTTATGCTATTTTCTTCAAAAGCTTGCTCTCTCATCTACATAGTACACAAAACTTATATATGAAGTTCAATGCCATACCTCTTTTCGTTTTTGAGATATTCTGTTCACAGACACACACACAGACAGACAGACAGACACACAGACAACCACACAGACCAATGAAAAAAAAATATGTTTTTTGGGATCAGGGACTCTAAAACGTGAAGATCTGTTGAAAACTCAATTTCGGATTTTTGGGGTGAATCCAATACTTCCTTTATAGTAGTAAAGGAAGTAATAAGTAACAGCCACTCGCAAATAATTGAGTAAGCAGGCAAACTGGTGATTATGGCAAGAACTATGAATAATCTGAAAGAGGTGTTTGACATGATAAAAACTGGAAGGCACCAAAGTAAAAAAATGTATAAAATGTAACCGAGACCCTCAACATCAAAGAGAGGTATAAAAATAAAAGATACCATATTGAAGAGAATGAACCTTTAAAATTTGCAATTGCAATGCCAGTAGACGATCACACAATTTATCTTACCTATAAATGGTTGTTGAAATAAAATAATTTGAATAAGGGAAGAAAACTGAAAATATAAAAGAGAAGTACTTAGACCGACCATTACATATGCAGCAGAAAAAATATACCTAAATGTACAACTTCATAGTTGCCACTGCAGTATATTACGTCCAGCGTTCTTTCATAAAAAAACTCATGGAACTCATGAAAAAACACTGGACATAATATGTGTTGTAACGAGATAAAAAAAACCAGTGTATAGGTTATAATCCACATGTGACTTTATAGGTACTATAACTCTCACTCACTTTCATTTTCACTTTTCACAGCTTGCAATTCAAAACTTAGTATGGTAAAAGTGTGTTATTACAAATAATTCACTCAAAAAAATACCTGACTCGCCTGACGTCCTCGATTGCTTGACTTTTCTCGCGTGACTTATTTGCAATATAACACACTTGTACCATAAATATCTATAATTTATGCCTCATTTTATATTCTATTTCAGTTGCCTCTGGATAGAGTTCCTAGATGTGCGTGATTATTTATTTTGTTAGTTATCAAAGTCTCTTTCTTTCTGCCCATGTGAGCACTTATGCGACAGATATACAGATTGTGGCAGGCAACTAGGACCATAGCAAAAGCAAGGGGACCTTATATGTGGCCGTAATTGTGTTTAACAAACGAACAATCAATGTACGATAGCAGTAGGTCGTTAGGATCATTATAAATACAAGATATATATTCGATTTTTAAATTTTTTAAATACAATTACGGCCACATGTAAGGTCCCCTTGCTTTTGCTATGGTCCTAGTTGCCTGCCGCAATCGGTATACTGTTTTACTCTTTCTAAATTAGTAAAATAGTTACACATATGTCAAAACACAAATGTAGGTTATATTTTTTGACTTGCTGAATGCATAGGCGTCCTTAGGATGGTTATTGAAAGGGTTAACATTGGTGTAACAATTTACTTGTTGTGTAATAGAAGGTTATAAAAATAACAACTAATTGAAATCAGCTAAAACATATTACTTGCCTCAAAGAGAGCAATTACTTATGCACTTAAGTTGAGTGTACAACTCGGAGAATTTTTATAAATTCTCTGTGACACCTCTGTGTGACGATAGGAAGTTACTGCTATAGCAGTTCAAAGTTGTAAGGATATAGAATCACACTACTGCTATAGCAGCAGAGTTTGCATGTAAAATGCGTTAGTTTGAATGTTTGTGTCCCGTAATATCACAACTGAATTTTCGGCATTGTTCTGATAAGTAGATGTTCAAGCTGATTGGCTACATATGTATCGTGTGATCGAGGAGGAGGTGCATGGTGCATCTATTGCTATTCCAGTGTGCCACTAGAGCAATGGAAGCAAAAGAGGAAGTTCGTCTTTTGAAATTGTATGAAGAAGTGCTGAGGGATCAGTCTTTGAGTGACAGTATAAAAAAGATTCGTACAATGATGATGGGGAGTTAAATGGAGACGCAACCTACATGCTAGAAAGTGATGATACCTGTAGCAGTTCTTCATCTAAAAGGGAAAATTATGATGTTGCTGATATAGAAACACCGATAACCAAACTATTGATTTCGGAAATGATAGTGATAATCTCGACTGCTTCGAAACAACGAATGACATATCACATTTCAAGTTTGATAAAGATTCTTCTCTCCAAAGCTGCTTTGGAAGACAAAATGGTCTCTCTGAAACGAAAAAACCATTACCACATCATACTTTTCTTGTTGGCATTGTCCTCGTAAATGGCACAAATGATTCTAGTGGCGTCCGAAATGCTCATTTTTTGTACTTGACACTTTATTTTCTTCAGTCAACAATTAACACAAACTTTAAACAAATTCAAAACGCATTTAAAACAATATTAAATGACATTGACATATGTCAAACAAATTTCTTTCCAAAGCACTCGAACCTTGAAAACTACAAACGCTGCAAACTTAAGACATCAACCTGATATTATAGGAAGAAAATACAGTCATAAATAAAGTTACGTTGTGGAAACCATCAAAGACACAAAGTAGTAGAAGATTTGAGGTTAATAAACATTAGGAGTTGCTGGTATAAAAAAATGGCGAAAATTAGTGAAGAGAGTAAAATTTCATCTTAAACCTTAAAAGAAGTGGGTGTGTACAAGGCAGTAGTCCACATCAAAACATTATGAAAACAATTTGGCAGTAACTAAACTACTGAAGGTTCTGAAGGACAAGCGAATTTTCAATAGTAATATAACAAGAGCGAGACATACTTACCGATAATTTTGCACACGCCAAGGGTCGAGTGCCGGTTGCAATGAAAACTGTCCCGAGGGCTTACCCGAGGACAATTTTCTAAGGGCAACCAGCATGATAAATCTTGGCACGGGAAAAATTATATCTAAGTGTGTTGCCCGCGTTATATTTTGAGGATTATTACGCGAAACCTGTAGACGAAATATGATTTAAAATTGATCTAACAATGCCAAAAAATTGCTTATTTCTTGCATTTCTATTTCTAATTATGACGCCATCCACAAGGTCGATAATCATCCCTAGGGCGCTTATCGCTTGGTAAGCAGCCCACAGGCGCTTATCAGGTAATCAGTTCAGGATTGGTTGATTTTCAAAAAATTCATGGTTTTCATTCGCTGATATCAGTCATGTGACAGTTGTGTGTAATAATCAAAATGATTTTTTCCATGATCGGGAGTAGAAGTCGGTTTCTATAGCATCAAAATTGTGACAGAAGTAAAACATTTACTCCCTAGAGACTAAATAAGACAAAAATTTGCCTAGGGAGTTTTCATTATGACTGACACAACAATTATGAGCTCTTGTCATAATGACTTACACTGCCACCAACTTTAAAATTTACCATAGGCTACTAACTTGAAAATAATTGTAACTAAAATGTCATAAATGACGTTTAAAAAATACAGGTTTTTCGTTTTAAAACTTCCTGCAACGTGAAAAAAATAGTATATGCAACTCGGAGAGTTCCATTGGGATGGAAAAAGAATTATAAAAAGTAAGAAGACCTTAGCCTTAGCACATAGTTTGGCATTCTAACGCTGAATAATATTTTAAAAATTAATTGCACCTAGCAATGGACTTAAAGCTAAAAAAGTGCTCGTAAGTAGTTAATGCATAATTTTTTTGAGGACATTCTATGAGATTTAGATACTTCATAATACCATTTTCAACGCTACTTGTAAGAGTGTATTATTTAATATGTTTTTCGATATTCAAACTAAAGTTATTTACAAAAATCTGCACAAACCTTTGCTGATGCTCACATCTATGTACCAACGTGAGCCTTCAGGTGACCATGTAAAACAAAAAACAAATGAAAATTTGATGCATTTTAATATTACCTAATTTTATATTAAAAAATTTGCATATGGAGGTCTACATAATTTTAAATATTGGCTATAAGCGATTTATGGTAGAAAAACGAAAATTGCACAGTCGAGCACAATTAATGTTTTAAATATTATTCAAAATTAAAATGTGCAACTTTGTCCTAAATTACGCTTCTTTGTATTTCTTATGGTTATTGAAATGCCAACTGGTTTTTCATAGTCGCTTTAAAGGAAAAATTGGCACGGGAAAGAATTTTTCATCTGTACGGAGATCATTTTTGTCAATCACGAGATTGCACACATTCTGCGGTGTTACTCAAATTCAACACGGCATAGAGAGTTTAGCTCTATTAAGATACAATAACTTACTAATTACTGTTTAGTCTGCGACAGGATTGAGCTGATTTAAATGAAAGTTGTTATATTTTGACAAAATAACATAATAAAAAATACACAAAAGAAGTAACTTTCAAACATTGATTAACCAAAGCTTTATTTAAACAGAAATCCAAAATCGGCAGTAACAAGAGTATAATATTATTAAAAGCTAAAAAATATTTTAACTTCTAAAACAACCTGAAACATATAAACAAAGTGCACTACAAAACTTAGGGATTATTGTAAAATACTTAATGAAAAAAGATTAATAGGTATATGTATTTTGATTGTTTTATTTTCAGTCACATAAGAAGTTACTTGTAAAATATAGAAAAACCGTCCATTCTGCTGTATAGGAAAAATTAGGGATTTTTTAATGCTTTAGTAGGGATTTACATTTACAAGCGTTGGCAACACTGATTCTGAAGAAAATAGAGAGCTGTTTGATTTAATTTAAAAAAATCCGATTTGAATCAATGAAAAATCAATTTTATTTTTTAAAAAATCGTGATTTTTATAAACCGTGGTCTGCGACAATAAAACAAATCCAAATTATACTATGATGTAATCAAGAAATTTCTGCAAAAGGTAGATGTGTATATCTATATGTTACAGTTAAAGTATGAAATACCGTTATTTTATAGAATAACTACATTTAACGGAGTCCTTTAATTAATGCATATGTTACAGTTAAAGCATAACCCATTATTGTATAGAATATTTGCTATTCTATAGAATAATGGATTTGTTTAGTTCAAGTCTGCAGTCAGATATTATGCTACACTCTTCCTATATATTCCATAGAATAACTGTTGTAAAGCCTTAAAGACTTTATTTTATGCTTTACGTAGGTAATCTATAAAATAACATCATTTAGTGGTCAAAGTTTTGTGAAGTGTTTGTATAAGACAAAATGTGGTTTAAAGTGTGCATCATGAAAAAAAAAACGGCCAAGTGTAATTTTAGCAATTTGTGTTGTAACAAATGAATTAATTGATTGCCTTGAGCACATTACACTGCATTTCAACCTGTTATTTTTCGAAATATACAAAGTGTCCCTGAAATATGTGGACATGGTTTAACCACAGATTTCTGTTCCCAAATTAGACAATCTAACTGAACTTACATATTATACCCAAATGCATTTCGTTGCTTCAAGGTTCTTTTCTTTAAATGTTGCTGATAAAAATAGAACGTTTGGATTGATGTGAATGGTGTTGTTGGAATGCAACTTCATTTCCACATTTCTAAAGTTATGCGTTATTTGCGAAAAATAGTGAAGTTCTGCATCAAGAAATGCCATTGACGGTAATGTCTATTAGAATCCAAAGAAGCAGCTGGCTAAGTCGTGCATGAAGAGCAAGGTCTTCAATTTGATACAGAATATAGATTGTTACGATGGGTTTATAAAATGTAATAAAAGAACTTTGAGAACCGAGAAAGAAATTCAAATTGAAGAAAAGTTGGAGTGTCACAGATTTACAAAAACAAAATGTATATAATCTGAACCCATCTACCTTTCGGTGTAGAGTAATTTACGAAAAATATGGTCAGAAAAAACATGGTCAAGAAAGAGTGAAAGTATAAACCCCAGATCTTTATACAGGGTGACCGGAAAATACGTGTACAACGAAAGACCACAAGTTCCTTGGCCCAAAATATGATCATTTAACTCAACTTACCTATATACAAAGTTGCTTAGTTTAGCCGCTCGAGGTCTTTAAAAACGATTACATAACTGAGTGGTGTAATGAGCTTAATTACCTAACGAAAATAGTATCACATGAGTGACGTAATGAGTTACTTATCCCACTGGAGTAGATAAAATATAATAAAACTATCAATTTGACAACTAAAAGATTATCAACAAATAATAAACATTAATTTTGCAAGAAATGCTACAAAAATTTGTAATAAATTCAGAGTTGTAATGTTCAATGAAATAACAATTTCACAAATACTGCCATATTTAGACAGAACGAGAAGATAATTATAACGTTAATTTGGAAAAAAAATAGGATGTTAGGATAGGAACTAAGATATCCCTTTGAAAAAACCACACAGTAGCAAATGTCTTCTTCCTCTTATAGTGTAATACATGACCAGCTTGGTTCTTCTAAAATATTTAGGTTCTGTTAACCTTTTAAATTAAAGCGGACAGGGAGCAGCCAAACTTTTGATAACATAATGTGCTTACCTAAATATAATAACATTATTCGGTATTTCTGTTTAAGTACAAATTCGTGTACTAAAACTTTAACAAACTTGAAATCCAACTATACCCTCTTTCCTTCCAATTTTTATTACCCACACCATAAACTCCAAGGAAGAGGGCATTCGTCTTGGTACACTGCAATCAGTTTCGTCGTACCAATTTTCTTAAGTTTTCACTTCAATTTATTAGCAGTGTTTTAATTATATGGTGATTGCACAGAATTGCGAAATAATTGTCGATCTGCACCTTGATGGTTCTACCAAATTTAACCACACCAATGATTAAACCCTTTCCATTGTATTTAATTGTAAGTAAAAGTTTTAACGTTTGAAACTTCCTTATCGTCATGAATTTTGGATAAACAAGAGCCAATTATATGAAAAAACTGAGTTAAATATCTTTTCGACATTTAAATCTATAATTTTATGTCACTCTCGATAGTTTAAAATATGTTTATTCAGTTATACTAAATTCAGAATGTTGACAATTAATAAATAACTAAAGATTTGTAGGTACCTAATTGCACCACAACAGTTCTTAGCTGTTCTCTGATTATTATCGCATAAATGATTAAGAATTAGCTGCTTAATGTGCAAAGATACTTTGTGATGAATCATACTATTGGTTTATGTTTAAATATAATTTGCATTACAGGTTACTGTAAGACTACATCATGTTTTGATGACACGTGCATCAACTGTCATCTTTTTATCTTCAAGAGCGCGCCCGCTGCGCGCCCGCTGCGATATTCACTGATAGATGGCAGCAGGCGAAAAATGCAGGTCTATTTTTAAACGGACAAATCATGCATTCCGACTAAACAGTAAATTATCGGAAAGTGATTTTCTATTAAAGCACATATCTAATTAGGGCATGACCAAATTTCAAATTAAAATTCCAACTATTTTAGGAAAAAACTGGCCTGCAAAAATGAAGTTTTAATTTTTTCCGTCGAAAGATAAATCGATAATTTTTGCTTCATTCCGTTAAGGCAATATTTGAAAACGTAATTCCAAATTTTAAATGATGTACTTGCAATAATAAGGCCAATTTGTCTTCACAAAACTAATTTTTCTTACTCAGCTATGAAAATGGCTACGCACTAGTAGTCGGAGAGTTCAGCTATAGTATCACAGATGGCGCGTAGTTAAATGCATAAGATTATTAACCACAAAAATTTGTGGGGCTGCCGATAGATACAGAATCCACATCTGGTTGCAGGGGTCGATCATAAATCTCTAAGGTGTCGCTAAATCTTCCACCGCATGACGACGTAGCTCTGGCAGCCTTCACGACTTCTCTGAGTGACAAAATTGCTAATCACAATAACGATGTTTTTAGTGCTCGGTGATTTTAATTTTACAAAAGTGAATTGGACCAACCGTGTTAGCACTTACTTCGCGCTTTCTACATAGATAACAAATCAAGAAACTTCTTTGACACAACTGCTTACTCGGCTTGTTTCAATTGAATAACACACCTAATATCAATAATCGGGTGTTGGACTTAGTTCTTTGCAACCACGAATCGATAAATAACTTTAAAAACTGTCATATTCCTCTACTTATACTAGATAATCAGCATCCAGCAATTGAATTCTTATTAAAAACTAGTATTGATATCAATTTAAAAGAAAATATAAAAAGACTACTTATTTCGTAAAGCTAAATACTCAATCAATAATGCACTCGCCCATATAAATTGGTCACCCTTAACTACAGGTAGTAGTGTAGATAACCGACAGTATAAATACTGCAAAGATAATAAATTGTACCTGTTTTTGGTAAAAATATTATTAAAAGAGTCGACAAAATAAAAGGCTTAGGGGTCACTTTTGAGAGCAAGTTAATCTATGATGATCATATTAACAACATTTGTGAGAAAGTCTTTAAAATGTTAGTATTTCTTATGAGAACTTCTTATGATTTTAAAAATGTAGCATCTGTCAAGGTTCTGTATTTCGCGTACGTAAATAGTAATTTGAATTATTGTAGTGTCATCTGGAATCCACAATACGCTGTCTATAAAAACCGTATCGAATCAATTCAACGCCGATATATGAGTTATGTAAACTCAAAATTTAAATTAAATATTTCATAAGAATATTTAAACTCTGGTTTGAATCTTCTTACCCTCGAAAAATGCCGAATTTTGACTGATGCACTTTTTCTTTATAAATTGCTGCATAATTCCATTGATAGCTCATACATACTACAATTAATAATTTTAAATGTGCCGCCTGTTAACACCCGCATTCACTTGGATATAAATGTCACTGATCCCACTCATTTTAAATGAGGCTTCATTATCATATATAATGCAACTAGTGGGTTCTTGATTGTCAAATAATCATTTCTGTTTACATGAGATATATTGTTTGGCAATCACACGGTCAACGAAAAAATTTTGTAATCAACTCGTTTGTTAATGGGCGATTAATAATCTCAACTATTAAAGGCACTCACTCGCTATCGCTCGTTCGTGCTTTAAACAGTTTCGATTATTAATCGCCTTCACTAACACACTTGTTGGTTAAATAACTATTAAATATTAAAAGCATAGTTAATGTGGTTGTTATGACAATTGTACTGACAGCAGGTAACGTGATGTTTGTGAAGGCGTGTGATTATCACCTATTAATCAGGAAGGTATGTGATTATCAGTTGCTATGTACATTATCAAAAGTTAGTACTTACATGCGTAACTATGCATTTTGTCGTTTTTCATTGGTTGATGTTAGAGGGAGTGATATAATCTCACAAATTCTCAAAGTGTCAGTTTTCTACTTGTCAAAACAATAATGAGAAACGTCGGACGGCTATAGCCTCGTTGTTCAAATTTCACACGCGTATGTTATTAATGCTTTTATCCCAATTGTATTGTAAATATCTATTACGTCCTTCTTGCATATCAAATAAAATGCGGCGCCTCTGTCTCTGTTATACTAGGAATTATTCGAGCTTACATTATTCTCTTTGGTAAAATTTAATTGTTGAATACTTAAATATTGCTGCCTTAAAGCAAAATTGACTGGAACAAACTGCATAAAAGCCTTTCCCCTAACGGGCTCGGGTGTTTGATTAATGACAATTTGTTCTCATCAATTTTGTTAGGCAACAATGTTTTTATAAAGAAACCTATTTTACCGATAAAAATAGTCTTATGAGTTTACTGTTGAAAATAGCGAGCAATAATAACAATAGCAAACAGTGTAATGTAGTGACTAATTTCTATTGTAAATCAAGAAGTTGTTTCACTTTCAATTCATATAGTAAGTACGTTCAACTTCGGAGCGGTCCTAAAACCCTCAGGCAATTCTATTCTTTGTCTGAGGTAAAACCCAAAACGACAGCCTCCACAGCCCCTAAAGCTGCACTTTCCAAATGGATAGCTAAATTCTTAGAAGTGACAACGATCGCCGCGCCAACTATAGTTTGGTAGTTAAAAATGGAACAATATTTGTTTTATTTGCTAGCACTACTATCCCTGCCCTCTATGAGGGCCACCTGCAGTCCATAGTGCAGTCTTAAGTCAGAGATTTGTCCCCGCCACTAAAGGCACGCTCTTAAGTAAGGGAGCAAATTTCTAAACACCACCGCATCTTGACTGCTATCAATTTGATTCAAGAAAGCAGTTCCAATCCTCTAAAAAAGATACCATAAGAGTCCCTTATTTTAGACGTTTTTGAGAGCAATATAATTGTAGCTATTTAACTGCAGAAACAATTGCTTATTGTATTTGAGGGATGTTGCTACTGGGATATGAGGTAAGCGATTCTACAACAAAAATAATAATATACTTATTTAATAGACTAAAATATATAGATAACTATGACTAATTACCCTAATTTCGGATACAAATAGTTCATGCCTGTTTTCTGTGTATTTAAGTGTGTTCGATAATAAAAAAATCAATGGCATAATTTTGAACACATGCCAACTTTTAAAAAAGAATAAATTCAACCAAAAAATCGTTTAATAGGACTACAGAATAAAGTAAATGTTTTATTTCTCAAATAAGTTACAAAATGTTACCGAGTTAAAAATTAGCATAATTGATAAAGAATGAAAGGAATATCTTCTTAAACATTTATAGTCCTCTTTGAACTACAGGCACCTCTAAAATAATAAGTATTTGATCCCCTTCTATAAGTTTATATCTGAGATGTCAGCCAACGCAAAACAATAATATTTTCGTTTTGAAAACATTGCTGGTATTCTCGCCGATTTCTGGATACAAATCCTGCGTTAATATTTATCATGCAGGGTAGATAGCGGGGCGACATATTTTTCTCCCACTTGCCTTATTTACAGAACAAATTGTTCTGTATAACATCCTGGGGGCCTCTTCTAACATATTCTCTGTATACTTTGCTTTAAAGCCCCCTAAGTTATTCACAGCGTAACAATAGGGATGTCCAAAATTAGGACCCAAGTGCACATTTTTGCAAACAATCGCTTGTTTAAATTAATATCCACTGTAAAACATTTAAAATGTTACATACTAGGTTGCAGATTCTATATATTACTTATATATCTAATTACCAACAGTACCTATATAATTCGTAGGCTTGTATTTACGACACAAACTTTGAAGTATAAACTAAAATATCTTCCCGTCACAGTGAAATGAGTATGAAGCTAGCAATGCTTGATGCGTTTACAGTTTACTTTTATGTTGTAGAAGATTATTACTTTCGGATATATTCTACAAATTGAGGAGCAACTATATACAGTAGGGTGGTTCTAATTTTGCAACCTCGGACCTAAAGTCGTTCCAATGTCAAAAAAACTAACCCATAAAAATTTTGAGCCCAATCAAACAATATTAACACGTGCCACCCAGCCTCGGAAGTTTCTGAATTGCAGATAACGTAGAACCACCCTAATGTACAAAATAGATGGTGGTAGTTTTGTTTCTATACTACAGGCATAGATTCTAATTTGTTTCTGTTGTAATTTTAACTCAATACAGAAGTTTTGAATGTTTGGATTTTGGGATTGAAAATGTATACACATCAACCAGTCAGTCATCGACATCACGTTATTACTGCAATGGAAAACCAGTGTAATTTGATAGGTGAAGTACCAGTAATATCGATCGAGATTGATACAGTAATAGTTTTTGAAAAACTGGCCAGGCAACACCTTATTTTATTTTTAGAATTTCTAAGAATGTTTTAAAAGTTTTAGCCATATGGCTGTATGCATAAGCATAGCAGATAAACCTTTGGAAAATGTATATTTACGAAGCCGTGGTGTATCACAATTATTTATACACTGATTTATGAGTTTAGTATTTATCTCCATTCCATGTTCTTAGTGCGTCCCAAATACTTAACTCTGTACTTAATATATGTTTGCTTACTTAAGGCTTTAGTGATTTTAAAAATTATTTCCTATGCTTTGTTTTTGCTTTATTACAGATGCACTTTGTATTCTCATTCTTTCCTTAGTTCCTTTTTTTGCACACATAATTGTTATTTGTTGTGTTCTTTTAAGTAGAGTAATGGAAAATTGGTATAGAAATAATTTTCACATTCAGTAAAAATAAAAAATTATGCAATTTAAACAGCTTTATGGTAATGTATCAAGAAGATTCACATCTGTAGAACTAACCTCAGCTTTATTTAAATTTTTGACTTAAAATGATGCCAACTAATCCGTTTTCAGTTCGAAGAAGACGAAGGTAGTGACACTGCTAAGAAGAGAATCATTTCGATCTTGTCTTGCCTGATCTCAAAAGTTGTCACAAGAGTGGTACGTTTACTGATCAAATTTTCAAATCAAAACAATAATTACTTGGTCAAGATCATAACCAGACAAAAATATACTTACTGCTGAAGTATATAATTTGTACTAATCATAAAACTTTACTAACATACAATTACACCTTTGAAATACATTAAGAAGGTATTTTAGTTTATTATTTTTTTATTTTTGTACTCGGCCAACAGCCGTTAGGCCAATTATAGGTGTCGCTGTACATTTTGTATATGTGGTCTTATTAAAAATTTGTTGAGTAAACAACTATCAAGGAATGAAGAAGTGTAATTTCTCCTTCGAAATGAGATACGACGAAAATATGGCGCCTCTGGGCGAAAAAAGAATTACTTGTTCGAGAAATAGTTCCAACATGACTAATCGTCCCAGTGGACAATAAAAAAATTATAACTTGACAACACATAACTAGTGACTGATTTGATAAACAAAAATGCTCAGTACGAGGTGGCATTCAAAATATTCTAAAATGGAGGTTGTAGTGGCATAGAATTAGACATTCCTCTGATTGCCGAGGTGTACCAATTAATTTTCTGGCACTTTTTGAGATGGATATTAAAAAAAAACAATGAGTTTGTACAAATCTCAGCATAGTCACTTGGCACACTGATACTGTAGTACTACTATTTAATGGGGCATCGCTCTACTGCAATCAGTTTAATCGTGGTAGCCCAGTCCAGAATATTCTGGATATTATCACCTCCATGCTGTAAAATGACAAGGGCCAATATATCAATTGAAGATTCATTACAATTTGGAAAAGACAAATTGCATAAAAAACAGTTCACACAATGATCATTGAAACAGAAGAACGTGTACGTATACACTACTGATTAAGCTAAATATTTAAAACCAATTATGGGGCAACAAACATGTTATAATGTAGACGTACAGAAAAATTTAAAACAAATACAGAGAGGTATGAGTAGGAGTCTTAAATGAAGTGTTTTGGATCAGAAACATAAGCAAGAACACAACAAAAAATATTTGACAACATTGCAAATCACAGATTTATATGAAGGAGAAATGTAGCAAAACCATAACACACTACTCAAGATAATAGAACTGGGTTTTGTGTGGAGAACAGGAGAAAAATGAAAGATTGATCAAATTAGAAATAACTGCACGAACATTAATATTGTTATCAATCAAGTTTACCCTACTAATACTATTATCAGTCCACAGATTTCCTAATTTCATTTGAGGAAAACTCAAGCTTGGCCTTATAGAAACCCTCAAGATTTATTTATCTGCTAACAATCAGCCATCTTTCAGTTCACCCATTATACAACTTTACTTATTCCCGCTTACAGTATATAATTCAAACCAATTTCATTACGATATTAAGCAGGCATTTGGTGATAAATAGAATATTCATGAATTTTGTCATATCTAACTTTTATAACATTTACAAATGAGTTATGTCATTAGTTTCGTGCACTAGACTACTTACAGTGTTCACTGTGGTAACAGAGCAGCCTTCGAGTGAGCTTTCCAGGTCCCAAAGAATTCGGACGCTCGATTTTAGCCGGCGTTGGCTCTCCACCACACCCGGGGGGGTGGATTGTTGGTGGTGGTTCTCCACTAGGAGATACGGCACCATTGTGCGTCGTCGCTCCTTCAGTCTTATCTTTTTTGGGCTCTGAAAATAACAGAAATTATTAGAATGGATACTTAGGTAACTTGTAATATTCGATTAACATATTTTACTACTATTATTATCTGTGGTTACAAGAATGTAGAAAGGTTAGTGTTCATATTAAATGTTCAAGTTCTAAAACAACTATCACAATACATGTGATAACTATCACCATCAAGATAATGTACTATAATGTTCAATATTAACCCTTAAATGCACGGGCGAGGTGTTCAGTGAGTGAAAAAAAATGTTTGCACAACGACCCCTATTTCATTTCATCCCCTATAGTTCAACCCTCATGTACTATTTTAGTAATTTTTCACTTCATGGGCTATTGTCATGGTACGGATTAACTGCTATAAAAATTCCAAGTTTCTATGTCTTTTGGACGGGGTCGAAACGTAAAAAGCTTCTTAAAGATGCCATATTGGATCTGCCTAATTAAATTTTTCGGATTCCGAATTTTTCTCATCAACCTTAGGTGCCAAGCAATACCTGTTCTGAATTTCAGGTTTGCGGGTGATCGGGAACAGACTCATTTCGTCCCCTATGATTCAACCCACATGTATTACTTTGGTAATTTTTGATTCTAAATGGTGTTCCTATGGTACAGACTAACTCTTACAAATATTTCATATTTCTACGTCATTTGGAAAGGGTCGAAACGTGAAAGGCTGAATTTTCTTAAGGCTGCCATATTGAATTTGAATATTCCGAATTTTAGGTTTGTACGTGATCGGGAAACGCAAAAATAAGTCGGTTGCCTTTTTTTCCGACAGACACGAGTAGATTTTATATACAGATTGGTGGTGAATAATGTGAACATAGGCAGTCAAATGAGTTAGAATAGAGTTTATGGACTTTGTATGCATTAGACAGAAATAGACAGATATGATTTAAAATCTAGTATTCTAGGATTCAGTGTTTCCTAAAAACAAAACACTTTGATTCTGCGGATACTAGATATTAATCGCATGTAAGTCGATTTCTGTCTAACGCATACAAAGCCCATAAACTGTATTCTCGCATATTTGATTACCTACACATTTCCACTAATCTGCATATTGATTATGTCGTTTCCATAGACTTGTCTAAGCTAACTTTTTATGGGTGAAAAGCGTTACACTTTAATGGCCCACTAATTGTACCATGTGTTTCATGCATTTTGGTTGCCTCTGTCTAAAAACCTCAACTTTGCACAATCACTGAGGTCGCCCAACTCATTTTAAACAACCTTCAGTTGCGCGAGATGGATTATCGATTCGTTATCATGTGCACCTAGGCTAAGTGAACAGAAATGCCTGGAGGCTGGATCAGGTTCTTGTTGCTTGCACTGCTTCTTGAGCACAATGGGTGAGACTGCACCCTTGTTTTAAGACAATTTAGTCAATGTCACTCAAAGGGACTATAATGTTGCTACCCTTAAACCGCAGCCTCACGTTTTATGAATTATGGCTTGGAAAAGGGCAGCAACGATGTGAATGAATACAACATTAGATGTCAATTGATTTATTACAAAATTAAATGGGCTTTTATACAAAAATAACTGCTTAGGACTAAATAACAACATTTCAAAGTGCAAAGGTGTAGTTCACTAGAACGAGTCTAATATTACAAAATAACTACTCAGCGGTAAACAGTATCCTTTCCTGCTTTGTTTGCAAGTATGCACGTTGAACTTTTGATTGTGGGTCGTTTATTTGCGTAAGTTGCCGGTTTGCAGTTTTCCGGCCTTTACACCGGCTTGATTACGAAGCAACACTGGCTTTTAAATTGTGAACGATATTTCGTAAATTTTGACTGAAATTTACATCTGTTTAATCTAAATTAAACACCAAGTATCATTCAATTGTGTCCGCGCACCTGCGGCGATGTTTTCTGTCCATCGCTGTCTTCTACAAGGATCTTCTACTTGATAAGTGATGGGTGATATTTCACGAATTGTGATTTAATTACTGATATTTTAAAATCACTGTTAGCACCTTTTACTAAAGTTGCTAAAAAAACTGTAACGTGATCACAACTTTCCGATGGTGCCATGTTTAAACAACGTTGTACTGTGGTACATATCTCCATCGAAGATAAAAGCACACGTGATTGTAATCAAAACAGATCTAAGATTAGAATGTATTGAAGCTGAAAGAGCTTCGAGCCGACTACTGTTTTGGTAATAAATTAGTTCTTATCAGCATAACTACTTGCAAAGCAACCATCAACGAATTTGCGCCTTCAAAGATATTTTTCACGAGTCGCAATCACTTCACGCTTTAAAATCATTGCTCCTGCTATGCTCGATCTTCGGTATCATCGTAAATAATTGTCTGCTAATTTAATATGCCCAGCGATCTGTTACTTACTCAAACATTGAACTTTGTTATGTGCTAGCTAAACTCCTATAATTAGTGGAAACAGTAGAGTTGACTGTATCTGTAGCTTTTGCCTGTAGCGTGGGTCGCGTTTGTGATTTATAAGAGTGCTGAAATTAACTGATATAACATCTTGTATCATATTTATTGTCGTTAATTAATAAACCCTGTTCATGTTTACTATGGTTTTATGTATGGCTAATGCAAAGCAGTTGAGATGTCGAACCTATTTGCAGTGTTTCAGGTCATAGCGAATTGGCTACGCATTGTACATTAGTGAGTTTAAGAGTTCCCGTAAGTTAATGAACTTATCGGTTGTAAAAGACTGTTCGGCGTTTCTTGGTAATTTGAACATCCTTTTACTAATTATAGAAAAGAACCGCACACCGTCTTCACTGTAGCTGGGCAGCCCTCCGATTGTTCCATGTAGCCTGAATGTTTGTTTGGTAAGATTTGAAGCTGGTTAGTCCTTGAAAAACTTTATTTTAGGGCTTGTCTAAAATTGTTTTCCGCTCGTAATAAAATAATTATATACCCCAAAGCTGGTAGCAAACTATATAGAATATGACAGTACCATAATGATCGTTATAAGAATATGACGTCAATGAGAAATTTTCAAGAAGACGCAAGCTCGCTAAACTAGTATGAATGAACTTCTAGCAACTTTAACTAGTTTGTAAATCATTTACGCAAGTTGGCCAAGTTTCAAGACAGAGCATGAAATGACTCACGCTGTACGGGCCCGTAAATATCCGGCCCGAGTGCAAAAATACTGCGAATGTTTGGCTGCATCCCGTCAATTGGAGCTACGTGTGGAAAGTCACAGTGACTGCCCCAAAAGCAAGGGCCGTTCAACGGCTAACCCCGTCATTAGCAACGTTTGTGACATCGTTATCGCTAATCAGATCAGTCGCGAAATTACGAAAAGGCACCGAGCGCGATAAAAGTCACCGGAGTTTATTTGGCAGGAATCCAAATAAAAGTAAAGCGAGATGACTCAGAAACACCTCGTGTGAAAAAGTCAAGTATGCGGAGCGAGTTCTTGGCAAGGTCGTTCTAGTCACCGTTTCGGACGCTGTCTTTGTTCGCGGTGGTAATTTTCGGTGCCACAGGGACCCTTTAAAGGACCAAGACTGCTATTTGTGTACTACTTTTTTTTTAAATGAGCTGCTAAGTTTTGTGTACCATTAAATATTTCTGGACGATAATAACCAGGTTTCATTCCTTTCCGATGTTCTTTCTCTCTGTCTTTATCCATTGTATGGAGTGGCAATACTATTTTTTGCGTTGAACAAAGTATTCTTGGACGATATTGGTGATGTATGGTATTTCCAGATGTTCGTCTTCCTCTTCATCTTGGTGTTCTGAACGAATACTTAAAATGCACAATACAATTTTTTGAGCGTTACAAAATATTTCTTGAAGCTATTAAACGTGTAATCTTCTTCTTTCTCTACTGCAATAACCACAGGGACTCTTAAAAGGCCATTATCTTTTTCTAACGATAGCGTACAAAGTACCAGCTTCTATACCGCTAAGGTAACAAGAGGTTAACGATTATAAATACATACATTACAGGGTTTTCCGATTGCTTTTCACCATGTATCATTTGTGTTTCACTATTTGTCAAATGTAATTCCCATTTGTCAATAATGGCAAGTGTTGACAAGAGGGAATCATTTGAGATGAAGTAAAACACAACTAATACATGGGAAAAAGCAATTGAAAAACACTGTAACAGACAAACGTCTAACATGGCGCAGCCACATATGGACGAAGAGAAAGCAGCTGAACCTCAAACTAAAAAAACTTTATTGGCTAATAAGAAGAAAATCAAAATGATCAATAAATAATAAACGTCTCGTCTACAAATCAATTCTGAGGCCCTAGAGATATTTCAATTCCAGGTCCCGGATGGTGTAGCTTGAACAAGCGTCCACGTACGATCAGTAGAGTTAATCAACGCACTTTCTGGTCAGAACTTGGATGGGAGTTCCACGGCTGCTTCTCTCGGCGCCTCGTGGTACGACTGTCACGAAAATAGTTGGTCCCGGATGTCATAATAACATCATGACAGTCGTTAGTGGGGTTGGAAGTCCCCATAAAATGTACAGCGACGCCTATAATTGGCCTAACGGCTGTTGGCTGAGTACTAAATAAAATAAAAATAGAAATCCTGGAGATATTTTAATTCAAAACTCTTGGATCTATTATAGACGCTCCTAGGTATAGTGATGCAACCTAAAAAAAAACCGTTCGTTTTTTTTAAAAAAAACCTGTTTTTTTTGTAAAAAAAACCAAGCGGTCTGGTTTTTTATTTAAATGCGTTTTTTTTCAGAATTAAAGTGTAGTGAATAACAACAAGTAATTTGTTTGTAAAAACAAAAAACAGATATTTTTAAATAAAAATAATACATTTCGTAGGTAAAGTGAATTATAGAATTTATAATAACAAAAAAAAAGCAAATATTTCTAAAAAAAAATAGAAACAGCCAAAGTGGATATACAGGGTGTTAGGGAAGTCGACTGAAAAATTTCTAGGGGTGAATCCCTGGCCCAAAATATGATGATTTAACTCAACTTACCTATATACAAAGTTGCTTAGTTTAGCCGCTAGAGGGCTTTAAAGATGATTAGCTTTTTTTAATTTTTTCAAATAAGTCGAAAAATTGTTGATGAATTTTATTCATTTTTTGGCCATGCGTTTTTACCAGTAAACTTAAGCATTTTGTGGCATAAACCCTAATTTCAAAAATTACAGGGTGTTTAAAAACTTTGTCACAATTAATTATCCATCTAATTTTTTTTATGGATAGCTACATTGATTTATAGGCTATTTCCTCTCTTAAAAAAATTTAGTTGGGTAAACGGTTTAGCCACAAAAAATATTTTCTAAATCCCTACAAGGCTGAATCAGTAATTTTAACTTAGCATTAGGCTTTTGTAGAGATTTAGAAAATATTTTTTTGTGGCTAAACAGTTTACCCAACTAAAATTTTTTTAAGAGAGTGAATAGCTTCTACATTAAAGTAACTGTCCAGAAAAAAAATTGGTAGTGATTATACAGGGGGTTAAAACATTTAAAAAAGCTAGTCGCTTTAAATAATTGGGGACCTGCGTTCGAAGAAATAATGGGTAATAATGTGGTTGTCTAATGCGTGATGCTCATCACATCACCACGTGTCATGAATTTGACACGCGACAGCCGGGTGTGAGAGCGAGAATATGGAAGCTCTGACCTTCCGCCTTTTAGGACAAGCTCCTTCATGAGGTGTTAGTGCCTCACCATTATTATTATTAATAATTTATAAGCCCTCTAGCAGCTAAACTAAGCAACTTTGTATATAGGTAAGTTGAGTTAAATCATCATATTTTGGGACAAGGATTCACCCCTAGAAATTTTTCCGTCGACTTCCCTAACGCCCTGTAGAAATTATAATAATGCAGAAATTACTCTCTAACAGACATGGCTGACTCCTCAACTGACTCGGAGTCAGTATCCATGCAGTTTACGTCGCCCATGTCACTGTCTGATGAATCGCTAACGTAACTTGATTCGTCGATCAGGTCGACAGTTTCAGACCTGAGTCCAGCTTAAAGCAACTTCCAATAGGGGTGTATACCTACCAAAACATGCCGCCAATTACAAAAATGAATAAAAAACAAAAAAAAACAAAAAAACCGTTTTTTTCTGTTTTTTTTCTAGGTTTTTTATTCGATTTAAAAAAAACGCGTTTTTTTACATCACTACCTAGGTATGTATGCAACTCGGTAATTAGTCGAGGTATTAGCACCTATTGAATAATATTACTCATATATCAGGGCTGAAACGGATCAACGCGCTGAATCTACCTGAAAGTTTTGCTGACTAATCTACAAAGTGTTATTGTAAGTGTGAACAGTTAATAATATTCATGTGTCAAAACTTTGTGATTGTTGGGTGCATTTTCACTGGAAAATGCTCAATACAAGTCATATGTTTATTTGTTACATTAATTGCTCAATATTCCCCCCTGAAAGAAATTTTAATATTACTTTATTAATAAAATAAGTATTACCCACGCACACTTTTCTTCTTTTTCTTTCTCTCCCCGGTTTTAGGCTTTAAGGCTTGCAATTACACCGATTACAAACATACGATTATTTACCTTATTCGTATAGCCTGGTTATCGAAATCCAGAGTTTAATTTCTCATAACGTCGTACTTGTGCAGATATACTTTCACAGATCTAAAAAATCCTAGAGGCTAGGCACAGAAATGACATTACACGCCACCTGTAGTCGAAAGTAAGAACCAACTTATTCATCTACATCAGAAATCGCTTCCACCCAATAAGGGAAGTTCATTTAGTACGCGAATGTTTACATTCGCCTCGCCTGTTCACATGAACTTCGCGGTATCCTTAAACAATGGGACCGATGTAAATCAAGACATCAAAACTGCTTTTGCCCTATCAACTTGCAACTAGGCTGTCAATTTTTAATCATTTCACGATATAGAGCATCCAAATACTGCAACCCCGAACCAAACTGTTTGTGGGTGGAATTTATATGGATATAAAACAGAAAAGGCGAAACAACTATTACAACAATGTACTAAAAATGACATTTGACAGGTAAACAGCGAGATTAACATCCAGGAAAGCGATTTTGATAACAAGGCGACTAGGTGGAGGCCACGTGAACTTCAATCACTATCAATATATGTGATACAAAAGAATTTCTGACATGAGTTGTGACTAAAAACGTCCAAATGTAATGCGACTTTATTAAACGAAAATTGGTAGTCAATTCAATCCCAACCAATTTTTCTCAAGAGTAATTGTATGGGTAGTTTCATTCTGTGTATCCAAGAACTAGATGGAACATCGACGAATCTTTTTTTTTTATACAGATTTCAAACTTTTTCTTTACATTGCTAAAAGACGCAAAACAAAGATGTTATACAAAACAACACGTTCTGCTTAAGTTATGAATACTAAAAAAAGCAAGTCCTTGGCAGTATAATTTTAATGCCACACTAACATATTTTTAAATCGAACCAGGTAATACAAATCAAAAATAGAATATTATTCGCACGTTCTACGCACGCAGCGATTTCGGTGCACCTCCAGAAATTTGGATTGAGCTACAACTACACCCATCAACTAGATATGATTGCAACCACTGAACCCATAAATAAAGCGCAGCTCGATGCACCTGGGGCGATGATCGGATTAAATTAACTCTCCACAAATCAATGATATGGCGCTATTCAAAACAACCATTCCAGGTTTGTACACACGGGTTATTTATGGGCACCACCTAATAAATAATATGTTCCTGCGGCGCCATTAAGCGAATCGATTCGCATGGCCTTGTCACGTTTCCAGATGTCGGCCGAAGGGTGCTGGGAAGCGGCAGCTTCCGGCGATCGCCCGATAAGAATCTTTGGACTCACCATTTGATTCTTTGCAATAGCCTGGGGGCAGGAAGGCAGCCGGGGGCGTGATGGGGGGCGCAGTGTTCCAGTAAGGAACGACGTCTGGCCGACATTGACCGTAACCTGGAAGCTCCAGTTTGTGCTCTTGCTCTTCCAGCCGACGGCGACGACGCCCACCCGGGGTGAAAGACTTGACTAGGAACCCCACGCCACTCATTCTAACCAAGCATCAGTCTCTAATAATTTATTAGCAATTGTTAACACGTTAAGTGCCACGTGAGACAGTGTCTCATTGGCATTTAATGTGTTAAGGGTTGACTTAGCGCGAACGTCCGGAAAAACAGGAACTTAAATAACCGCCCCACGTGCTCGCGTATAAATAGCAGAACGTGTGTCACTAACAATGGGCGATTACTAATCGCGAAAAAAAAAATACGACGAAATTGGGTCTCGCAGGGGTGGTTCAGCGGCGCGGGATAATTTCAGGCCAGCCGAGGCACCATCGAGGGCCAGCGAAGTGCCCTTTGTTCTAGAGATCTAGAGGATGGCAAACACTTGGGCCAACAGGTCGCCAGAGCGGGCACGCGTTGACTGACGTCGCGACGCCGAGAGGCGCTGCGTGGGCGTCGGGCTTGCCCGGTCCGATCGTTACCGTCCTGCAGCATCCCTGACGTCACCCGTCTTATATACAACACGCATCGGCAGCCCTGCAGCCTTGACTTCTCTAGGTGCTGCTAGAGACACCCCCTGGCCTGGAAAAGCAACTCCGGCGAAGAATTTTTAGATTGAAAGAAAGCCCCGCGGCGCTTCGTACTTTTCAATGCAAAGTTCCTCGCAGAAGCTTAAGAGTTTTCCGGGAGCATCGCGGGACTGTGATTTCAGACTGCAATCTGCCATTCATGTTCCTCATTCATTTCACTATGCGCTTCGCCTCTATAGTAAAATTTTTAAAGGCTTCTAAATTTAAAAGGAATTAATTTTTGCCAATTTCAAATGCATCGAAGTTTAGTAATAAGGGAGAAACGGATGGAATATTAAAAATATGTCTGTCATTTGCCGTTTCCTTTATGTGTACATACTTGTGCGTGGTCTTATTACTCTACGTTACTCTAGTTGTATTGTTACTGTACATTTTTAACTACCATATATACTAAGAGTTCTTAAATAGTAACAATTCAAGTGTGGGGCACCGCATGGTGCCATTTTTTGTCCAATCTTATTTTCCATATAGTTCTTTGGACTGTAAGCTACAGTGCTTGCAATGGTTCAGTCAGGTACCTTTTACACTATAATTACACTTTCGCCAATTTCAAATGCAGTGCACAACAGTAACAACACAGAAAAGGATGGAATACACTTATCTGCTACCTAACCTATTATTCGGCTTTGATTATTTGTAATACACTGTACGTTCGCGCAGTATAAAGAAAAACATACAGCACGAAATTACAAATTTAAAATAAAAAACTGAGTACAATTGAATTCCTTTAGAACAAAACCAGCAAACAGTTCCTGAAATAGAAATACGAAGACAGCTGTTTTTATTAATTCAGAAAATAGTAAATAAACTGAACTGGATATTGTATTTCCTTTTGTGCTAAAAATAAAGTAAAAATGGGTCGTGTATAATTGAGTCATGAAAGGCGGAAAATTGTCTGTTAAACCGGCTAACCAAACGTTTAAAAAAAAGTACCACTTTCGATGTTATTGACAATTTCTGAACGTGTTTGTATGCTGGCAGTTCAGATAATCTGTTATTACAACGTCGCCTTTTTCTCGTGCCGATATACTTCATAACTGTCATACTCGAACAAGAAAAAGATAAGATATAATATGTAATATAAAAAGTTTTCCGAGGATTTTATCATGTTAGATTATGTTATTATGTACATACGTATTGTATGTATTATCGCTAACCTCATTTTACCTGACGGTCTAGACGCTGGTGCTTTCTACGCTTGCGTCTAACGGTACAACGCTCAACTTGCCCCGGATTCGGGATATAATTTTGGAGCGTGCCTTTTCTGCTTCCGCAGCAACCATTGTGTGAGGTGTGAGTTATGGTGATGTGTTGACCTTGTTTCTCTATCTCTTAGGTCTGTGGTTCTAAGTAAAGCACAGTTAATTTGTTGCCCAACTGTGAATGGCCTCACCGAGCCCGATTCCAATCGACAAGGCTGCGGAAAAATTCCGGCCCCGCGGGATTCGAACCGAGGACTTGCTTGATGCAATCCTAGCGCCTTCCCAACTGCGCCACCCGGTTTCTTTTTTTAGATTTAGATTTATAAACATCGCCAAGCCATGCGCCTGTCCTTTCTTGAACCCCCGTGTTAAATCACAAATATTGTAGGAACATATAACAATTGCATAATCTTTATAGCGTGCAAACATGACCCGAGCCCAATAAATGTAAAGAAAATAAACGATATAATTCACAGCGATCAAAAAAGCATAATAAAAGATGAGTAACCATACATTAAAAGTGAAGAGACGCCAACCAACAGTTAATCCTCTGAGTTGCTCTAGCTGCAACGCCGATTTTAGACGTTCCTTGGAGATATCAAGGGTGTTACGTGAAGCAACGTCAATTAAAAAAACCGCGGTTAAATATTTTAGCAAGATTGAAGGAAAATGATCTAAAACGAGATGATGAAATCTCACTGATCTTTCAATTAATGTTACGCACGTGCGTTTTATATCTTCACCTCGGTTGATTTTGAACTGTGGCCTAATATCTTATATACCCGGGACTTGACGGATTGACGTTTTGTATTTGTGGAGCTGATCCTAGAAGTGGCAACGCGGAGGGTGCTTTACTTCTCGCGTTCGCACCATGCACCACGGATCTACTATGACTGTCTATGCCTAAGGCTAAATTTGTGTGACATCAACCTTTTGCAGTATCCCCCCCCCCCTGATGGTCAATTTTCCCAACTAAAGGTATTTGTCGTATACTTAATAGTGCTTTATCAACCTGGTAAGTGAGTTTCCCCAGTGACGTGGCTAAATTAAGGGTGTGCTCACTTAACTTTAACTAGTTTGGTTTACTTCATCGTATGCTGCCTTTTAAACTTTGTAGTGCTTCTTGCGCTGTCATATAATTCAATGTAAATTCGTATGTATGTTCTACGTATTATTTGGTCAACGTTTAATAAGATTTCTTCTTTGTACGAAGAGGCTCTTTTGAGCATCCCTAGTGCAAGATGGATATAACTCGGGTAACAATGACAGAGGTATGGAGTCGGTATACTCCTAAAAAATCAATAGCAACGTCAATTATAAACTTCATATTTTACTCCGACAGAGTGATGACAAACAACAGTAAAATGAACATCATACAAAATCAGCACCAAAGGCAGACAAGGGGGATGAAAAAGTGGAAGAATTCTATATACAACTAGAAGAAATTTACCAAAATATTAAAAACAAAATTTTTACTATAGTTATGGGAGACTAGACGGACTAGAAGAAGAAGATGGACCATTCACAAACGTAAGTACAAGTATTCTTCACATGATCATAATACAGCCTTCTACAATCGAAGAGACAATTATCGGGAGTTCCTTAATATTCCAATTTCAGCCATCAATATTACTATATTATGCAATTGGTTACCACATAGAGTTACCGGTTAAAACAATTTAAATCATTTGAGATATGGTTTGTGTGTAACAATTAAATTCCCAAAGAGTATTCCGAATATAGGCTCAAATTAACGCAATTATTTTTTCCTGCGTTTGAGAGAGGTAAATTAACACGACGCTCGATTTAAATAAATCCCAGCTTTCAAGTCTTTAGTGCCTGGATGTATATTTATGAAATTCTAGATGCTAACAAGGTTTGCGCGAAAATTCCACACACTTCCCAAACTCAATTATGATGAAATTACAAAGGGCGCAAGGCGAAGCGAGGCTCACTTTTACCATGTCGAACGCCAGCCTTTTGCCATTTCGTGCGGAGCTCGGGAAAGCAGATCTACACACAAATATTTTTGTTTTTATCATCGCCGCTGAGAAACCCAATTTACGGGCGATAAGGGAGGCAGCAAACACAGAAACGGCAGCAAATTGAAGCCCCGAAAAACAGAAGTTGAAAGCTCTGCGCAGGAGGTGCGAAGCTGCCTTTCGCCCGGATCATCGGAGCCTTGAAGGGCGACTTTGTGATAGACTGCTCGATAGGAAGGATGGGATTTGACTAAGACCGCGGAATTGCTTCCCGATCGGGCTGTTCTTCATGCCGAACTGGTCGTTTTTATGCCAGACAATTACTTAGTCGCCTAATCAGATCGTTACCTAAATGGGGGATCCTGGACCCTTTGCTGTGTAATGGGAAAAGTTGGAAAATTGTAGAATTGAGAATATTATTCAACTACCTGGTATATTTTTGGAACGTAACCATTATGTTTAAAACATGTCGAAGAGTCGATATTTTTCGAACGTAAACTAAATTTCGATGGGATGAAGTGAGCAAGCAGGCTTCAACTTTAAAAATTAATTTAAATACTACTTTAGTTTCTCTACTTACCTCGACTGCTCTAAACGTTTAGAAACCGCTTGCGAGATTAAAAAATTATGGAAATATTAGTTTCATTACAATAAGTTCTAAAGTCACACACCATAATCCAGTACGGGCCAAAACTAGAACCTTGAGGCACTCGAGGCACTCCTATATTTATGAGTAGCGATCACCCAAGATGTAACTACAAACGTATTAGACTTCTGAGTCTTCCATTGTACATTTTCTGTAGTGTTTTTAATATTTGTTTAGAACAATTACGGAGGTTACACGCCTCCTCAGAAAAAAAAACAGAATTCCAGTAGCATCTACCACAATGTAATACCACCGCTGTATATTAATACAGCAACGGTCCAAAACTAGAACCTTGAGAGACTCGTTGTAGTTATGTACAGATATATAAATATGATCCTTTTTATAGCGCAGATGAACAAATTGCCAACCTTCTGAGATCATAATAGAACAGTCAAGTACGGGCTTATTTCTTTCAATGCTACTAACCTCTATTCTATACCTATTATTGTCTTCTTCCGAAAGTACAATATATACTATAAACGATATTAGCACGAGGGCAAGCAACGTGTTCAAAATAATTCTAAAAACTGCAAAACCAACGAAATTATATATTATAGAGGTGATAATAAAGCACTGTTTTGTCTAACGATCTAAGGGTTTTTAGATATCAATAATTGGTGTTTTAATAAGTAATCCTATAGCAATCGAACGAAAGTAGAATGAGAAGACAGCTAAGATAAAAAGTGAGAAAAAAGCAAAAATCCTAAAACTAAACTGGCATATCAATCAAAAGATCAAAGCGTTTGGATGAATAAAACATATTAAAATCCGGACTTTGATAAGCGTTAGCGAAAGTAAAGAAGATGTTTAGTTTATGAATATCAGCTAAGAAAGTAGCACTTTTTCAAATGCCCGGTTCATGCGAACATATATTCTACTTTTCATAGCCCACATTACGTAACTCGTTTTCAATTAATTTTCAGCATTGAAGGAATAGAATCTCCACTGCTATGTCAATTTCACTTACTACCTCAGAAATTAATGAAAAAAAGTGAGCTTCCCACGTTTCGTTGATATTTCTACGGCTTCGTTGATGATTGGCATTTCAATTTCATGACGTTTTTGTCAGTCAAAGGGTCCCTAGTAAAAATACAACAACAATACAGAATTTTCCAAATATGAATATGATGAAATGAACGAATTCAATTTTCAAATTTTATTTACATTAGTCCCTTTGCTCCAATTGCCCTTAATTTTTTTCGAAACATTTGGTGAGACTATGCTATTAGTTTCAATGCAATCCAAAGATGCAAAAGGATGAAAGGAGATAGCTGGCCTTACTCGTAAAAACATTTATTATCAGCAACGATTAGCTCTGTACTAAGAATTTTGAAATAGCTAACGGTTAAACTTTAATTGATATTATAGTGTTTAACATTACTAGCTTGGTAAGAGGGTTTTTACTGGCGGACAGAAGGATATGACTGGCGAGCCAAAGCCGAGCCAGTCACCTTCTGGAGCCAGTAAAACCCGTTACCTTATGTGTATGGTTGAATATTTTATTTGTTCCTCACTTGTAAATAACTATAAATTTACCATTCATTCACACAAGCAACTAAATTCATCAATATGTCACATACTAAGGAAGACAACTCTAGCTTTGCACGCCATCATTTATCTATAATCACGCTTGTAAAATTTTACTGGCTAGCAAGTAAAAAATTTACAGGCTAGCCAGTTACGAGACATTTTCAAGGTGCATACAGTGACTGGATTAATTGATGTTTACAAGTGAGGAACAAATAAATGCTATTTATTATTTATCTAATTAGTTATTAGTGAAATAAAATGTTTAGTCTTTGACTGAAAAGCGTGAAACTAAGATGTATAACACTTCCTACGGAACTAATGAATAATGAAAACCGAGGCAGCTTCAGAAAGATACATTATTATACCCAAAATTACATTTCCTATGCATTAAAAACGTTGCCTCCAAATTATTTCAATAACGTATACGCCGCCACATGTCGGTTTATATTTCCAATTTGCAATTGGAATTTTCTGGAAAACTCTGCAATGTTAGGTTTGATACATTCCTTGGACTTCCATGGTTCCTTGCTCATGTAGGGATTACGCAAACAGTATTCAAATAAGAAACAATGACAAAATGTGGGGCTTGCTAAATTTCGCCGGTTTTCTCTGTGGCGCAAAACACGTATTGGGAAAAAGCAAATGGAGGCGAGCACCCTAAGTTCGCGTAATAATTTACCGGATAGATAAAAGATCTAAAAATATGAACGGCGACATTCATTTTTAATAAGCGTTCGCATTAGGTCGCGCAGCTTCCTTCCACCTTCCACTTGTGGCAATTTCTGGCATTGCCATTAGACCGTAAAAGTTGCATTCAGATTTTATAGCGGTGCTAATGAAATTCTATTTATTAGTCCCCATACGAGACGTAATAAAATATAGTAGTTCAAGTGTCCGAAAAAATTCTTTATGTAAGAATAATATGCTAGACTTCTAAATCCCACAAGGTGTGTCAAGTTCACCCATTTTTAACTGAAAATAGGTACAAAGAGCAGACATTTGTTTTAGGGTTTTATCAGAAAATTGGTATATCACCTACTAACACAACAAGCTTTTTTAAAACCCACTGCAAGTTATTTATATTTCTTGCAAAAACAATTCTAATATGTACGTAGTTAGAAAGTATTCATATTGTAGCGCCCTCTACCGGATTTTGAACGCAAATATTACTTAGTGGTTTGCGCATGACGCATCTTTTTCCTCGCTCGTGACAGCCTCCCTGTTCAGTCCTTTGTGTAGTATTTGCCCTTAGAGGTTGCCCTTAGAGGCAACGTGGCCGACGGCACTTAGTAAGTGTATTTATTAGTGTAAATGCGAACAAAAGTGCGTGAACTGTGCGAACATTGCCTATTAATGATTTAAAATTGCCTGGCTACTCCACATCAAGACATGTGGAACAAACTTTACACCAGGTGAACTAAACCACCAGGTATCAGACACGAAGTCTTGCTTCAAATCCCTCATTTCAGAAGATCATCAAAATCGAAATTACAGTTCGCCTTCCGTCATACAAAAATTAGCATGCCATCCGAATAAAGCGTCGTGAATGGAGCTGAAACTTAATTAAAAATGCTCGTTTCGTAGTCGGTCTTTCCCGATTACAATTATAATTGCCGCCCTATCGCAACCAGCTTCCGACTATCTTGAGCTAAACGCTGACGCGGGGCCAAAACTGCGTGGACGTTCAAGCACATACGCTCCGAATTAGTCGCGTATTGATAAAGCAAATTGCGGGAATAAAGAAGTAAAATTTAAGGAGTCTCAAATGCAAGACCGCCGAGGAAAAAATTGGAAGTCAGACTGCGGCGCTGCGACGTCGAGTGGAAAACTTACAATTTTCTAGGTTAAACTGGATTTGGATTAGCTGGAAACCATAAAAGCGTATGGCCGTTGCATAAAGCTTTAAAATAATCCAATGTTGTTATCGCATTTCCGTGCGCGACGAATTGTAACACTTCAAATAGAAATTCATATGGAATTGCACGATTCCGCTGATATAGATCTTACCTAAGAAGAGTCACGTGTAATAAATTTCTCTAGTGAAGAATTGGGCATATACATAGTTCGATAAATAATTTATAAAAACCTATAGTATTGAACGTGGCATACACAGTCAGTACTGTATTTAATTTTCTTCGAAATACAAGAAAACAAGCCAGAAAAGTTAAATCATAACAGTAAAGAACTATACAAAAATTTTTTTTTTTATTTACAGAAATTGATATCTAATGACTGCACCAGTCTGTTGTCCTAACGACATTTCGATCAAATAAACATGGAGTTCCGACAATATTTCAAAGTATACCTTTATAAAATTGTTTCAACCCACGTGCCAAAGTTGCTGTAATCTTGAAGTCACAAAATGTACTCAGCTTCCTGCAATCTCACTGACAACTAAGCAAATTTATAGCAAATTTTCTGAAACGTACTACACAATTGCAAACTTGAGAAAAACCTACTGTAATATTGTTAAGCTTCCTTAAAGTTTTATATCAAGTTGTTGCGAACATGCTAAAAATCCGATACAAATTTATTAAACTCTTCTGGAATTTCTCAATAATTTACTGTAAATTTGCTAAGGATTTGGCCACAAACTTGCTGAAAATTTACAAAAAAAATCCGAAACCCTCCTGAAATTTTAGTATAAACTCGCTGTAAACTTTCTACTAAATTTAGCTGACAATTAGCAGCATGTTTAGTTCAAAATGTCTTGCCAACTTCCAAAAAGTTGCATGCAAAGTTGCTAATACCTTGCAGCAAAATTTCTAAAAATCGCTAGAAATTTACAGAAAGGTTCGGAGTACTTTATTATAAATTCGCTGCAAACTTGCCGTTAAATTTACATTAAGTTTACTAAAAATTTGCTTGTTGCCTAAAAGTGCTATACATAAAAAATCGCTATATATTTACCGCATAGTTCAGATTATTTTATTACAAACTCGCTGTAAACTTGCCATTAAATATAACTGACTATTCAACTCACTTGTCATCTGTCAAGAACTGACCAATAAAAATACAAGATTTGACGTCTTCGAGCCAATAAAAATTAACTATATCGACAATCTCCACTAGTGAAAATAATCGACAATTTTTACTAGTGGTTTTAAAGTTTGTTTACTGCAGTTCTGAAAATTAAATCGCGCATAACTCAATTTCAGGATAAACAAATTTAAAAAATGGTTTGAGTTCCATGAATAGTCACTTATAATACCATGAGTAGTCAAAGTTATGTCGAATATTTTTGCTGTAGTATCACGAATGTCCATTGCGCTTAGGTTCGATTAGGACTACAGTGGCTATAAGGACAGTGTGGTCAATTTTGGTCCTGTTTCTGATTGGTTGTTTTAAAATCCGCCATTAAGAGTCGTTTTACGAAATCACACATAGTCACACAAAATTGCTTCCAAGTCCTTTATTATTGAAAGTAGCTCCAATATGAAGTGGAGTGAAATAATCCTCATAAAATTCTACAGTGTTCTGTATAAGAGAATGCCGAATTTTCGTTTGCATAAGTAAACGTCAACGAGTTAAAGTAAAATGCTTTTTGCGAAAACTGAGCATTAGTCCAAATCAAAAGCTATAATAAACTATATAAATGTCTTAATGCCAAAGATTATTGCATCAAATTGAAGAGAATTTTGGGCTATGTAACACTGAATATTCTATTCCTCTAAATTAACTGGTGGAATATATACAACGGTTTGTACGTAATTTCTGTGTCGATCAACGAAAAATGTTGTCAATTTTCGTTTTCTATATATAGTCCAGTCGTTGAAGTTTTCCGCTCCGAATCTTTGAACCTTGACCGATTGACGTGAAATTTGGTGAGTGGTTAGGGAATGGCTCAAGGAGCAAAAGTGACATAGCGCCGATGTGCGCTTTTACCCTAAGAGTGGATGCCACTTCTTCTCGGGGGTGGAAAGGTATTCACTTAAAATAACCCGGAAATGTATAGAGGGACAAATTCTAAGTAAAAAATGTCTATATAGTTTTTTCGATAGATCGATATTTTTCGAGCTATTCGCGATTGAAAACTTAGATTTTTCGTGATAAAAATGCATGTTTTCGGACGGTTTTTTCCGAATAAGTCGAAAACTTCGCGTTCTATCAAATAAGTTGTAATAACCAAAAATGAAGCTTAGAAATCAGCAAATTCCTCACGAATCCTCCAATCGGCCAAAAACATCGTATCAGTCTTTTGATTGCGCAGGATTGGGGGCGGGGGGGCAATAAGCCTATCAAAGAGTTATGCGTCAGACGCGTCTGTTTCGAGGGTTTTCATCGTCTGCATTATTATGGCTGTTTGTGGGTTTACACAAAGAGGTAAATAAAACCGCAGCGAGACGGCCGGGACAAAGAAAGCGCGGAATAAAAACGGCGAGTGATTAAAACTGGGGATGCTGGAACGAGTGCTATGTGCGAACTCCGGGTCCGAATATGGAAAAAGCTTAATAAAACCCCGAATAAAATGCGAAACAACGGATATTGCGTGCTTATGAAAGGAGTAACTTTTGTTCGACGCCAAAAGCAGAGCAGAAGAGACAATATAAAGAGCTCGACTCGACTGTTATCTAAAGGTGATGCGTCTTAATTGAAACTTAAAAGAGTATGAGGCATACTAGATGGTATAGACGATAATAATAATAATTATAACAGACACATGTGATCAAATCACACAAAATGTTAAGCACATCACAAGTGCTACTATGACCCATATTGAAATACTATAATTACGTGGGTGGGCTGAAAAGTAATGCACACACGATTGTAGAACGCGAACGCACTGACCTACGGAGACGCGCATGGTTGTATTCGGAAACTACATCCTTCCCTTTATACCCTTGCCAGTTTGAAGGAGTTTCGTTCACCAGTTCGTTTATTAGTAGCGGAAGTATGGAGACGAGTTCTCGTGCTACGTCAACGGGACTTCAACAGCGCGCGGTTCAAGAGTTTTTAACTCCTAAAAACATGATTACTATTGAGGTTCATGGCCGCTTAAAGGCCTTTTATGGTGACGATACTGTTGATAGGACTACTGTGAATCGATAGGTAATAACATTTCGTGGTTGCGATCCCGGAAAAGCCGTAATTGATGACGAAAAACGCAGCGGACGTCCGATCACTGCCACAGACGATGAGCATCGCAAACGCGTCGATAAATTGATCCAAAATGACCGGCGGTTTGCGATGCGCTTTTGAGTGATTCGCCGGTCAGTTTGGATCAAACTTTCGACGAGTTGCGATGTCCATCGTCTGTGGTAGTGATCGGACGTCCGCTGCGTTTTTCGTCATGAATGAAAAATTGACGTATATTAGGATTTTTCTATAAATATAAAAATAACGGAATTTATACTGTATATATAAATCAATCACCGTGTGTTAGTAACGCAAAAACTCGAGAACGACTTGACCGATTTGGATGATTTTTTTTTGTTTTGTTCGTCTTACTCCCGAGGTGATTTACCCAAAAGAAAATTCGGTAAAATTCAAAGGGAAAGCCGGTAATTTGAAAATATCGAAAGTGTTTTTTCTATACACAGTATGACTTTCTATTTGCAGTCATACTTTTATGATTCTGTGCTTAATAGTTTGAAGGGTTTTCCCCATCAAGTCATAATCCAAAACAACGTTTGCCAGGTCAGCTAGTTATATATAAAGTGTCGAAAACAATTGAAAACCTGCCCACAGGTAAAGCATTTGCTAACACGTTTGCACATTCATTGTTCTGGCTATGCCCAACCTTTTCGTCCTGAAAGTAGCACCTTGTGTCGTCACTACGTCAGCCTTGTTGTATCCCCACTGCAGGGGCATTGGCCTCTCCTCTTTGGGAAGTCTTAGGCAGTAAAACCCCAAAGGTGCCAAAACCAGATGGGGAATGGCTACATTTTTATGCACGTTGAAGTCAGTGGAAATCGAACCCACACTTTCTATAATCAGAGGCTGTATCAATGAGCCACCTCCGCTACAGTAGCTTGGGGAAAGCCCCTAATCTCTAAGATATTTCTCGTAATCAATTAGCGATCATTAATGAACATCATGAACACGAACAACATTTTCTTGTGAGCAAACAGTATATGCCGTTTTGCAAGCCTTTCCTTCTTCACAAGATTCTCAGCTACTGTTGAATTCGAAGAGATCAGTTACTACATCTTCGCGAATCTCCTTCCAGTTCTTCCATAAGATACTTCATGGTACCTTCTGTTTCGCCTTGATCATTAAAGGAAAACCTACAGCAACCTAAATTTTTAAAATGTGTCTTAAATTTAAGGTAGCGTATTAGAACTTCAACTACTATTACCAACTAACTACACGGGGTGCAATCAATACTGTACAACTATCTTAAATATTGAGACCATTTTAATGCATTAATAGGAAGTATTTCACCTGGTAGATTTGCAACCGATTATGCGTCGTTTTGTCTTCAAAATGGACGTTCGCGTTCCCTGTTCTTCGAGTAATTGTTCTGGGTTAGTCAACATTGAGACAAGTTGAGTGCGAAGAAAATTTGGGGACATTTTTTGGAGATTTCCACGAGCTCAAGGGGTTCAGACGTGCTAAATTGTGGGATGAGTCGGTGTGGAAAGCTTTGCAGTTTGTTTGTAGCGATGAGGGAATCTTAAATCGTTCCTTCGTCATACCAGCTGCAGCCACGTGTTGCGTGATCTCGTATGTTGTAGTTTTGAGGCAGAGCTCTGGTAAGCACTTATTTTCTTTGCGGATCCATCCCCTAGTTATGCTTCCGTTTGAATATGAGAAGTATAGAGATACCTGGATAATTAGCCCTGTCTGGTATAAAAATATATTGAATCTGGAAATATGTTAAAATTTTACCACTCAGCGAATGTATTTATTCCAAATTGCACTTATATAAATATATGGATAACACTGTTGCTCCAGTATGTTCATTTTCGAGCCCCTTCTCAACAGCGTTTTACAGCGATTGCTCCAGATTTAATTTGAGTAAGCAACATACTAGAAGCGAGGCTTATATGCTAGATATAAGTAATTATTTGTATGGTATATGATACTATTTCACTACTTTTAAGTAAGGTTTAAATGTGACGTCCCGAATGATGTACTTACATATGGTCTGTGGTATTTGCCGTTTTGTTTGTAGAATACCAATACTTAAAAAATCGTTATTTTATATTCGACTTCTTATCATCTAAATGTGCTATTTTACTATCATTATATGATCCCGTTACAATTTGGGTTTAATTTGATATTGTTGCTTCCTTTGAGGCATTTAGTGGTTAGTTTTCTCAAGTAATTAGCAGCGGATGTGCCAGACAGAACCATTTGGCGCCCTTTAATTTAGTTATTACCTGTTCTAAGATAAGTTGATCCCGATCAATTCATTAACGGTAAAAAATAATATAACAATATGAACAACTAGGGACTATTTAAAATGGCACATTTCTTCTCTACTCTATACCGTCAAAGCCTTAAATATCCATCAAGAACGACAGGATGGAATTAAATGTCGAGCCATCATTTGCGCCAACGTCATGTCCACATGAGTCGGAAGCAACGTGCACAAGACGGAAATACTGCACGTCACGTGCAGCCCTTAATACAGCTCGCCGATAACGATTCAAAGGCACTTCGATGAAACATCAAACAGCTACTTCGATAATACTGACATGGACCTGCAATTGAGGCAATTTTCCTTGATGGGATATGCCTGTTTTGATATTAAAATTTTACAGAATCGCCACACGCCCCCGGTGAATTTTTTAAACAGTGCCGACAGCAGGCTTAACATCTTTTACTGAGTTTGCGTGCCTTCCTTGAATGGCAAATGTGAAAAAAAGAAATCAAAATAGAAGTAGTTTATAGCAAACGTTAGGTGTAAAAAATTGTATGAGCAATTACTCGAAGCCGAATCGACCTTCCGCATGCTGCGATGAAGTCGCCACCAATCGATTGGAAGGTTCGAGATGGCAAACAAAGCCATTTCTCGTTGTGATGAGCGAAGTTTACACAAGTTCATGTACTAATTCTGTCCACACATAATTCGCAAACAGATACACTGACAACTGAAACATTTTATTCGCGTAAACTGCAAAATGTAAACTACTATCAAATATTTATTACTTAGATTCTTTACCTAATTAGACCAATATTAGTTATAATCTGTCGTGTGCAATCAATGTTTTGCTTAATTTGATATAATACTCATATTTGGACCTAATTATAGATAATGTTATGTTCGTTTGGTAACAAATCGCATTAGCAAAATGCGTATTAGCATGTAATTAATAATTAATCGGGATTAGAACAATTTGATGTTAAAACGGCAACCTCAAATTAAGATAAAAATTGCAGACAGTGCAAGGTATGCGTACATTCGAGACATGAGCCAGTGAATTTGTTTTAAACAATCAGCCTTGATTTTTTTTAAATAACCATGCGTACCTATGCAATCTTTGCAAGCTAGCGCTGGTTAGAGATCTCGTGAAACCTGTATAATTGCAAAACGGAAAAACTCAACCGCAATGGCTTTGAACAAAAAAACTGCGTACTGGACGAAACGGAAAATTACGGCTACACGTCAATGGTAGTCAATTAAGAGAGCTAAAAATTAACTGGGAAGTAAGAAGCAATAATGCAAGAGTCCGATAGAACCTCGCGAATGTATCGCATCCTGACCGCGGGAGTTCAGGTTCCGCTCTTCTTTTAAATACACGAATAAACATTGGGAAATTCAAACTTTGATTAACTTCATTTAAACAAAAAGTATGTGTTTGTTCAAGGGTCAGTCCCCAGATGGCAGCAGCATCCCATTTGAAATAAGGTCACTATATCAATAAGGTACCGCCATTAGTGATTCTTTATATCTATCCTTGTCGCACAATTTTCTCGAACTGGGGATAAAAACACATAACCTAACAGATTCCTCACTTTACAAGTACCATTACACCAAAAAAAAAAATCCCCAAAAACTAGTGTCTTCCCTATTGCACTTGGGAATTTTGTATTTGTTATCCTTATCCCACAATTTTCTCACATTCTCACGCGAGGAATGATGGTGGTACCTTATTGATATAGTGACCTTAATTTGAAATACAGTGGCTATATAAGAACAGTGTGGTCAATTTTAAAAAGGCAGCATTGAGAGACGTCTCTACAAAAACCAGCCAAGCCCTTAGGTATTGCTCTGTGCATGGCCTGCTAAATTGTAAGACAAACGTTACCCTGCTAAATTATGACATAAACGTCATTTTATAAGGACTGGACATATGTGAAGTTCCGGAGATATCAATAATATTACTTCAACAGAATTAAACGGCAAGAGACGATGTAAAACGTAGGGAATCGCTGCCAGCGATTAAAAATCCTCGTTAACAAGCAACCTAATATTAGAATATAAGTAGTTTATTAGCTTCTTTATTGTGTTTTTGTACATAGAAAACAAAAACTGACAACATTTTGCGTTGATAGACACATAAATTACGTACAAAAACTCAACAAAAAACATTTTTTTTATATTCATAATCAAACTGTTGTAGTTATTCCACCAGTTAATTTAGAGGAATAGAATATTCAGTGCTAGGTAGCCCATAAATTCTCTTTAATTTGATGCAATAATCTTTGGCATTAAGACATTTATATAGTAGTTTATTATAGCTTTCGATTTGGACTAATGCGCAATTTTCGCAAAAAGCATTTTGCTTTAACTCGTTGACATTTACTTATGCAAACGAAAATTCGGCATTCCTTACACAGAACACTGTAGAATTTTATGATGATTATTTCATTCCACCATATTGGGGCTACTTTCAATAATAAAGGACTAAAGAGGCAATTTTGTGTGACTATGTGTAATTGCGTAAACAACTCTTAATGGCGGATATCTCAACAGCCAATCAGAAAGATGACCAAAATTGACCACACTGTCCTTATATAGCCACTGTAATTTGAAATCCTGCAAATGGTGCATCGACGCAGCCGCACTGCCCAGCAAAAGGTTTGAAATTTAAGCTATTTTACTAACTCTCAATGTTGATTGCAACTCGCATTTCAGTTTATGGGGAACCTCGAAAACAATGTAATTGTATCGGGAAATCCAAAAAAAAAAAAACTGATCCTCAGCGGGCTGTGGAAATTCAAACGTATAAATAATATGTTGGTGACACTGTATGTCTATGTCAAATTCGATGTTAGCAGGTTAGGTTTGGCGCCAGTCTGTGTCAAAACTGACGCAAAACCTAACCTGTAGACGTCGAATTTGACATAGACTGTTTACATGTCATTGGTGGCACTGTAAGTCTATGTCAAATTGGGGGTTAGCAAAACCTAACCTGTTAACGTCGAATTTGAAATAGACATACAGTGCCAGCAACATATTATTCATACGTTTGAATTCCACAGCCTGCTGAGGATCACTTTTTTTTCCTTCCTATGTCTCTGCGTCCTGCTGGTCTGTACTTAAAAGCCAGTTTCGGAATTCTTGAATCGTCCATTCTATTGACGTGTTGTGCCCAATTAGTCCGATATTGTTGTATTTTTTCATTCGTGGCATTTATGTTTAGTTCACTTCGTATGTCCTCGTTTGTATTCTTACAAACAAAAGTGTACAGTGGCTGTTGTGCTGGTGGGTAATGCACCCTTACACATCTGGTAATATTAACCCGGGCTCCAGAACCTTGGCGTGATCTCTTCGAAGAGCCCGGTGCCATACACATTTGCATACTAAGTAAATACCAGCTCAATTGCACAAGAATAAGTAAAATTCTGAAACGATAGTTTCCCTAGCTGGAGTTGGTCAAACGTATGTAAAGCCGGCAGATTTGACGCTGGTTTAAACGCGCAAACAGCTGATCTTAGCCCGTTGAGAGGATGTTTTTTGTGCTGAACACGAAACAAACGACCAGGATTATGCGGTTCTTCACCTTTCAGCTCAGAACTCACTCTTGAGCAGGAAGCTGCTGATAGATAGGGCGTTTTACGCCCCGTTTGTGCCACTGGAGTGATTTGGGCAATTATTCTCGTTTTGGCTGAAGGAGAGCTAAGAAATATCAAGCATTTCGCGCGTGTATGTATGGCAAGTACGGCGTGTTTGCGTGATGCAATAGCCTTCATAAGTAATGTTAACGATCGTGAAGGCATTTCGGTAAGTACTAGATAATTAAGACTTCTATAGTGCTTAAAACCTTGGAGTTTCGTTTATCGTAGACCGAGTTACCGTCAGACTCCGAGAACAGATTTTTCTCGATCAGTGCGCATTACGCAAAATCTTTCCATTGCTTTGATTTCCCATCGAACTAGGCCAGCATTTGTCAGCGCCAAGTTACCGTAGCAGTAGCTTGACAATGGGTCAACTCCGGTTGCTGGCAGATTATTTACTGGTATTTTTGTGTGTTCAATATAATGTATCAATTTTCATTGTTATTTATCTGCGCTTTGTAATGCGAATATGCCAATGCGATTATAAGCGATATGAGCACCAAGCAGATGAAGGTAAGGTGAAATCATACAGCAAAAAACACCTCAACATTCTCCCGACGCTTTAGACGTCTGTTTTTGAGTTGGGCCTCAAACACCTCGAGGCCCGAGTATTCAACTTAGTGGCGCCTAACAAACAATTATAAATGCTTACTACGACTCTACCGAACTTGCTGGAAATTGTTGAGTCTTAATGCTACGTATTTTACCACCTTAATCGAAACTGTGACTTGTACCCGAATTGAATAATTAACGACCCAGTATAATTCGGATCTTCAATTATTTAACAAATTTATATGTACCGTGCAAATACTTTAAAAGGGATAGTGGAATAAATAAAGGTCTTCAAAATACTACACTTGTATTACCCGGATTCTTTCTGTACGACCTTTTCTTTACAAATTTCATTAAACGAGCCAATTCGCTGTTAAACGATTATTGGAATAGGACTTTTTTATTCTGCAAATGCAATAAATTAAATTTATAAAATGAGAGTCAATACGATTTTATTCAGTTTGGTTCGATTAATCGACGTCGTTTTACTATAGAATCGAACCTATATATTAAGCAGCTATCCAGGTATTTCCACACCTTCGAAATGAGAACCTCGAAAAACTAAGTAAACGCCAAAATTACTATTCAATGCAAGATTGTCCAAGAAACTTGCGCAACTCTTTTCTAAACAACCACCACTTATCGACATTTTACTAATAGCCTCAGACAACAATAACAAGCGTCAACACAATAATGCATTCTTTTCGGTCGTCACAAGTGGTTGAACATCGATCTGGGGCAGCGTTTCCGCCTAATTGATGCTGGCGGAGTAAACCTGCATTTCAATTATCGGGCGGCGGCAACGACATAAATTATCGAGAATAAGGCACAAGCAAATGAATCGATCGCAGCCGATACACGGAGCGGCAAGAGAATGAAAAATCTGAATGGCGTAG